>JACXGI010003657.1:0-60386 GCA_016801175.1 Esox masquinongy
ACACAGACTGGTGGCAGGGACGGACATGAACCAAGCTGCAAACACAATGACTGACCAAGGGCAAACAGAAGAGAGCAAACTATATAGGGAGCTAACGAGAACTAAACAACAAACAGGTGAAATCAATCAGAACAGGCACAGGTTGCGGGTAAGGACACAAACCAAACATAACAGGGCTACATTCAAAACCAAAGCCAAAACAGAACAGAACGTCACAGTTGAGAACAAAATAACGTAACAACGGTCAATGTAAACCAACATTTCCAACAGATTGAGGGCTGGATTCAAACTCACACCAAAGATCTAAGTCAACAATTGAAATCACAAGCTGTTACAACCTGAATTTCATCACGGCAACTCATAATGTGACTTAGTTGTGTGTGGCCCCCTTGTGCCTTTATGCACTCCCGACAACGTCTGGGCATGCTCCTGATGAGACGGCGGATGGTGTCCTGGGGATCTTCTCCCGGACCTGGATTAGGGCATTAGTGAGCTCCTGGACAGCCTGTGGTGCTACTTGGTGGCGTCAGATGCACCGATACATAACGTCCCAGAGGTCCTCAATTGGGTTCAGGTCTGGGGAACGTTATGGCATGTCAGTGGCATCAATGACTTCTTCAATGCCTTCGTCATACCCATGCAACCTGAATGGGCTGCAGGTACTGCCTCATGCTACCAGTAGTGACAAGGACACTAGAAAAATGCTAGAAACTAGAGAAGAATCAGTCAGGAAGGATAAGGAGAGAGCATTTGTCTGTGGCTACCACCTGCAAAACCATTCCAAAGTCTGATTATGGAAATGTTCAGTTGTTACATGTACGTGTCTACCTCGGGAACCTCCCTGCCGCTATCCCTGCATTTCAGTTGCACTTTGAACCATTGAGGTTTCAAAAAAAGCTTCACTGCTCGAAGCTTTCCTTTGTCTTGTTTTTGTAAACCAAAATGAAAAATATTTTTAGTTTTTTCTGTTTCTGTACAGTCAGTTATCGTCTCGTCAACTGCCACTGAAAAATTGTTATTTAAAAAGTATTTTCCTCACTATTTTTGTTGACGAAATGAATACTGTCATACACACATATTCTGCATTGCTCTCTAATACACAATCCTATTACACTTTCCAAGAACCTAGCTAAGCAACACTCTTAATAATTATCTTGTCTTCTTCTCAAAATATGTACTCTTTTGTATGACTCTCAAATAATAACTAACCAACACTAAATTATTCTCTTGAATGACACTCAAATTACTGTTCTAGGACTACTATCAAAAAACTAGCTCCATGACTGTCTTGACTAACTTGTTCTTTCAAATCCCCTCTAATTTCCATTCGCATACATGTCTCAAACTCCGACTACTCGAAGTGATCGGATTTCATTAGCCTTTTATGCACGCAGTTTAAAAACAGCCATTCCGAAAACGACACCCGTTGGGCCCGGTTGGAACTCGAATGTGATTTTGTGACGTCCAAAGCTTCAATGGTCATTGGTCACGTGGTGTTGTACTTTGAAACAAGCTTCTGGTACACTGCATTGAAACAGTAGAGCTCGGAAAACTGAGCGGTGCTTCTGAGCTTCGTGTTCATTTGTCCTATCCCTACCAGACACACCAACTGATGGCAAGTCGAGCTACAGTGGATATAAAAAGTCTACACACCCCTGTTAAAATGCCAGGTTCTTGTGATGTAAAAGAATGAGACAAAGATAAATCATGTCAGAACTTTTTCCACTTTTAATGTGACCTATAATGTGAACAATTAAATTGAAAAACAAACTGAAATCTTTGAGGGGGAAAAATAAAAAATAAAAACCTTACAATAACCTGGTTGCATAAGTGTGCACACCCTCTTATAACTGGGGATGTGGCTGTGTTCAGAATTAACCAATCACATTCAAACTCATGTTAAATAGAAGTCATTACACACCTGCCATCATTTAAAGTGACTCTGATTAATCACAAATAAAATTCAGCTGTTCTAGTAGGATTTTCCTGACATTTTCTCAGTTGCATCTCAGAGCAAAAGCCATGGTCCGCAGAGAGCTTCCGCTCTGGTTCTGATATTCCCCGTACCCGGGGAATATCAGAACCTGCGGGAAGTATTCTCCAAGGCACGAGCCACCTGCCTCCCTTATTGTTCCTGGGACTGTGCCATCAACCTGGTGCTATGCTTCCATGGGTCACATCCCCTACAACCCCTTGTCCTGCAATAAAGTATGTTACAACAGGCTTTCATCAGTTTTTATACATCTCCAGCTTCCAACCATGCAATTTGTATAAGCCAAATTCATTTACTGAGTATTGCACTGGATCCAATTGTGGGTGGCTAGGTAAGTGCTGCTGTCTATACCCTCTATTTTCCCCCATGAATTGACACTATATTTGGATTACTCTTACCCTAGTGAGTAATTCTCAAAAGCCATGTTCCCGGTCACAAAGTCTAGTTTTTTTGTTATAAGGCAATTTGCATAGGCAAAATTCAGGTGTAGAGTCTTGCACTGGAACCAATGGAGTAGGTAGATAAGAAAGTGTTGCTATCTATACCCTATATTTCCTCTATGAATTGACACTTCATATGGATAATGTATACCCTTGTGAGTAATTCTCAAAAGTCATGCAGCTTCATCAAGCGTGTTCTGTGTGAAGGATAGGGGCCTCCCCTTTGTATTCATAACCAAAAAACCCTAAATATCACTGTGAAGTACCATCTGCCATTGAACAACACTATGGAGGCAGATGATTCACCAAATATTTTTTTTTACGGGGGAGGACCCCCAGACCCACGGCCTACTTTGTCCCCTATCCATGATGACCATCAACATTCAACTAACTACCCTCATTATTGCACACTGCGTCTAATTATAAGTTATAAAAATGTCTTTATAAAGCTGCTGGAGCTTTATCTATTTTTCGAAACGAAATAGTCAGTGGTAAGAGTACAGACCTGGAAAACAGCATATAGAAACAGGTCCAGGTGAGTATTTAGCCATGATTATTCTCTGTTACTAGTTTCCTGGCTAAACTAAGTACCAATCAAAATAATGATTGACTGTAAGACTGACAAAAGACAAAAAGTGCTAATGCAAAACAAATTACACCTGGAGTGTTCCCTGAATAGTAAGTTGACACTGATTGAATTCAAATATTTTAGGTCAGTCCCTGGACTGTGGTAGGCTCTTCGTGCAGTTCTCTGGGTACGATGTAGTCAAACATTAACTAGGAATAGATACTCTATGTGTATAATCTTCCCCTTCCATTTTCACTGGATGAGTTGTCTGATCAACATGAAATTATACCTTACTACGTTATTTCTGGTGATATGGGTGAATGTGGCAGCTCCAGCAGCTCTGAGTGGTAAGAAATATTTTTCTCTGACTTTAACTGTTTTGTTTACATACTTATAGTGTCACATTTGTATTTGTGATCAGCATTTGCTAGGTATTAAGTATAATACATAAAGCTTGCATACAGTTAATTCACATCTTTAGTTTAGATAATAAATTGTCTTCATCCAAAGTTCTGACCAAAGATAATTTCTGCATTTCAGAAATGCTATTGGATAGGGGAGATGGTAGGAAACTAGTTTGTCTGCCATATATTAAATTATAAAAAATGGCAGATTTTAGGAATAAGAAAGAAAAGGCTACCAATTTGAGGACCAATATGTTGACAGCTGTGTCATGAAGGTTGCAAAATAGGGGAGATGTTTGATGCCCTGATTCCACTGCATGTTGATGAACTGACACACAAAACAACCCTTAATTCAACACGTTTGAAATGGGGCAAATACAACAACCTCAGCACTGTAGTTTTTGCTTAGAAATCACTGAATCATTGGTTATTGAACCCATTTATTTTTTTTGCTGATTACACATTCAGTAGTGGCAATTACTTACATAAGACACAAACCCCACAAAAAGCGCTGTTCAGTGATGGAAAGCCATAGTCAGTCAAGTAATTAATTGAAATAGTAATTCATCTGAATTATGAATTTGACATTAGTGGGAATACAGTTTTGCATCTGTGGGTCATAAAAGGTAGGGGTGTGAATCAGAAAGCCAGTCAATATCTCATGTGACCACTACATGCCCCAAGCAGCAAACTAAGTTAGCCAATAGGGCGAACAAGTAGGAATGTTGTTCCGGGCTTTTTTGTGGCATTGGCACAGTTAAGGCTTCTTTCTGGCAACTCAACCATGCAGCTCATTTTTGTTCAAGTGTCGTTGTATTGTGCTCCTTCAAACAACCACACCGTCTTTTTCCAGAGCAGCCTGTATTTCTCCTGAGGTTATCTGTGTTTTTCTTTGTATCCCAAACAATTCTTCTGGCAGTTTTGGCTGAAATCTTTCTTGGTCTACCTGACCTTGGCTTGGTATCAAGAGATCCCTGAATTTTCAACTTCTTAATAAGTGATTGAACAGTACTGACTGGCATTTGCAAGGCTTTGGATATCTTTTTATATCCTTTTCCATCTTTATAAAGTTCCATTACCTTGTTACGCAGGTCTTTTGAAGGTTCTTTTCTGCTCCCCATGGCTCAGTATCTAGCCTGCTCAGTGCATCCACGTGAGAGCTAACAAACACATTGACTATTTATGCACAGACACTAATTGCAATTTAAAAAGCCACAGGTGTGGGAAATTTTAATTGCCATTTTCACCCGTGTGTGTCACCTTGTGTGTCTGTAGCAGGGCCAAACATTCAAGGGTATGTAAACTTTTGATCAGGGCCATTTGGGTGATTTCTGTTATCATTACGATTTAAAAAGGAGCCAAACAACTACATGATAATATATTGCTTTAAATGATCACTATCCTTAAATAAAAGTTTAAGGATAGTGATCATGTAGTTTTTTTTTGCATGATCAGTCATATTTTCAAAATCAGTGCCAAAATTTCACAATTTCTCCCAGGGTATGCAAATTTATGAGCACAAGTGTACCTTTGGCAGCAATTACAGCCATGAGTCTATCTACACGTCTCTTCCAGCTTTGAACATCTGAACACAGCAATTGTTACCCATTCTTCTTTGCAAATTTGCTCAAGCTCCCTCAAGCTAGATGGGGACCAGCAATTTTTCCATACTCTGTTTGAACGGCCTGTTCTGGACAGACTCACATACGATGTTCTCTCCATTTCTTAATTATGGATTTTACTGTTATTCAGTACCTAGGAAATGTTCTGATTACCGACCCCTGATTGATGCATTTTAAGAACTTATTCCGGATTTGCTTAGAATGTTCCTTATTCGCAATGTAGTTTTTGTAAAGATTTGTACTATCCAACAACACCACCTCACAGAGACAGGAGTATTTAACCTGAAACCATCTGAAACACTTGCCCACAGACTCCATTCAACTAATTACATGACCTATACTCAATAATCGGTTGCACCACGGCTCATTCACGTATGTCAGGGCGAAGGTGGTGAATACCTATGCAATCAATTATTTTCTGTTTTATATTTGTAATTAATTTGGAACAATTTACCAATTTTTCACAAAATTAGCACACATTTCTAAAATTTTCACCTAGCTCTTTTAAAATGTATGCACTTCTTGTAAGTCGCTCTGGATAAGAGCATTTGCTAAATGATTGAAATGTAAAATGCAACTGAAGCCCTGATGTCTATCATTTTAAATGTATTTCTGTCATGTAATATTAACTTCTAAAAGTAGTATCACATATGTAAAATGTATGAATAAGATACTTTATTTGTGCAAAACAATATGCAATGAAATAGCTTTAGAAATAATGAAATTATTATCAATGTCCTACTAATTTAACTGCAGTTGGGTGTCTTCAATAAATGTCCGCTATAAAGTAACATTGTAATGATATAGAGCTGATACAGAATTCAAACCCATCTCTATGAAACCATTGTTAAAGAGATGTATGACAATCACTGTGTCCAAAGTTTTTTTCTCTGTTCCTCTGTCAGTGTGCTCAGGACCTCTTCCAAATGAGCCTAATGCTGGGGTCACAGATGAAAGCAGGAAAGACAAGTACAAAGAGGGGGACATTATTTACTTCTCCTGCAAATTTGGCTACATAACAGCAGGTAGAATAGCCTATGTGTGTGAAAAGAAGAAATGGGTGTCATTGCGTAAAGGAAAATGTTCACGTGAGTAAAAACCTTTTAATAAAATGTAATACATGTAATGTTATGGTAAAGTTAATTGCATATTCCCATAACTGCCTACAGTGTTAAAACATTTTATTCTCTGACATACCATGATCTTGTTTTCCTGCTGTTTTCTTGACATCTAGCAAAACCATGTGAGCTCCCTGATGAAACTGCCAATGGCCACTACACCATCCAAGATGGGGAGGACTTTGTCTTTGGAGCCACTATCAAATACACTTGCAATGATGGGTATGTTGCAAAGAAGGGATTTGTTTTTATAAAGACTGCATATCATTGCATTTTAAAAGATCACCCAAAACCAGCTTATGGGGATGAATTTAGAGCACATGCTAATGATGCTGCAGACTTCCTAATATTAACTTATCACTTTGTCTGTAGTTATCAAATGGTGAGCAAAACTGACACCAGAACTTGCCTGCTGGAAGGTTGGAGCAACCACTTGCCCATATGTGAAGGTGAACATGTATTTATGGAATATTGAAACACTGTGCTACTTTTCTTATGTAACACACAGTCCATAATATTCAACTTTGAGAAGGCTCATGAAGATATAGCCAACTACCCAACACACGGTATATGTGGTTCTTCTCCGTAGTGGTGAGTTGTGTGCCTGAAGCTACAGATGAAAGGGTAGATGTGAGTGGAATTCCAGATGATAACGCTCCTATACTGTTTGGCCATGAGCTCAGTTTCAGCTGCCCCAAGCCAGAACACCAACTAAAAGGAAACCCACAGGTTGTATGTTCCGCAGGGGGGAGGTGGAACAGCCGTTTCCCCACCTGTGAAGGTAAACATTTTAAATCAGCCAAAACAAATCAAATAATGCATACCTCCAGGCATTATTTAAACTATGGAAAAGCAAAATATTCTACAGTATTCAGCCATTTTTATCCCTTTTTCCTGATTCGCAGATGTGACTTGTAAAGTCATGGAGATGCATAATAGTATGATTGTGAAAGGAGGTCCCCAAAACAACGGCACCATGAAATATGGAGACAAGCTACTGTTTGAATGCAGCAATCCAAATCACATTCTACATGGGGAATCAGAGGTTGTTTGCTCAACCAATGGACATTGGAGTCACCCCTTTCCAGTGTGCAATGGTAAAACCTATTGCTTTATTGATTTCACACATTGGGAAAATAATGGCACCCAAGCAGTCTTTATATTTTAAAGTAGATTTACCATCATCTCTAACACATTTCTAACACCAACTAACACACAACATGCAAAATATAACAATTAGGAAAGGGCACAGACATTTTCAAAACATTTTACTATTCTAGATGGTTGCATTTCATTGCTCATGTTGTCACTCATGTCTTTCTAGAGCAGACAGATGTCTGTGGACCTCCTCCAATTCTCAACAACGGAGACACAGTGCACCGTAAAGAACAGTACAGAAATGGTGAATCTGTTGGATATGAGTGCCAGAAATACTACGTTCGTAGTGGTCAATCCTACAAGACATGTCGTAATGGAATCTGGGTTGGACAGATTACCTGCCTGGGTAGGTAGCCATTTAAAACAATCAGCCTTTCTTTCCAGCTACACACCATTAATGATAGGAAATGATTGGATGAAAGCTCGGGCCAATTCCAGGACTGGAATCAAGTTCAATTAATGATTAAATATGGAATTTAAATGTGTCCGTTGATAATTCTGCAATTGCGTAATTCCTAGCAAATCAACGCATACCACTGGCATAGCGTGGTGAGGCCAAGCCCGGGTGCACGCTGTCCTTGCCTCCCCCCGATCCAGGCGTAGATTAACCAACGTCAGACTATGACAAACACATAGAACAACATAACATGCAAGATAATATTTATCATAGAGGCCAGGCACGGGCCCCCATCCAACACGGGCCCAGGTGCAGCCGCACCACCCAGTGTTATGATCAATCATAGCAGTTTATGCATAAAACTGAAGGCAAGAAGGCAACATCATGCCTGAACAAAATGAGGGCTCGTAATGTCTACCAACAACTGCACATTTAGTGTAAATTGTGGTTATATCAAGCAAAAAATGCTCCCCTCATTAGTGCATTTTCTTGACAATTGCTGCTTATTGTTATCCAAAATGACATTATTGCTGCAACCAAATTAAGCATTTTACCCTTCAGATATTATTTGGTGGTTATGATCAAAATGTTCCCCAACCCACAACCTGTTTTTCAACTGAACTTTCGGTAGAGCACTGTTTTAGTACATGTTCTGATCAATACGTTCCATCTTGTCTTTTTTCAGAACCCTGCACTGTGAATAATCAGCTGATGGCGGAACGGAACATTGAATTTGCCTATTGGACGGCAGATCCTAATAAGCTTTATTCCAAACATTTGGATTTTATCTCTTTTAAGTGCACTGGTTATACATATCCTTCATCAGACAGCGTAAATTTACGTCAGCAGTGTTTAAATGGGTTCATGAACTTGCCTCGATGCCAATAGTTGCAGCAACTTATTGGAGTTGATGTCTATACTAGCTTTTTCATAATGTCAATGGATAACAACTGTCAATAGTTTGCTCAAATGATTTGTCCTAGGAATTTGACATATAACACTGATATTAGATCAATGTTGTTCCCTGTGAGGTCAGTAAAGTTCCACTGGTCTAAAGTACTTAATTACTTAGTCTCTTACTAGTTAATGGGCAGCCCAGTTGTTAAACAGTGGAACATTATTCAACAGTGTAAAATAAAATAACTACAGTGCATGTTCAGAAACAACAATGGAAAAAAGAAATGCAGAAAGCTAGCAGATGACAACACTCAGATTAAATCAGATGTTTTATTTACAGCAGGAAGCAGTTGAAATAAAAATGGATCTAATTAGATTTTTTTGGAGTTTCATTCATTTGCACATCATATCCCTTTCAATGGCTAAAAGCTTCGCCACACAAACACCTCTAAAAAGCTAAGACATTACAACTATTAAAAAACAATGTACAGAAAAAGTTTTACCAGATATTAAATCAATGTTACAAAAATATATATTTTTTAAAGCATAACGGCATCAGCAACCATCTGTATGGCTCGGAGAGGGTCAACAATGTCTTTCAGCTGGTCCTTTCTGAGAATCCAGGCAGGGGAGAATCTGAGAATTGGAAAATAAAATATTAAAAAGAAATTGTTGCCACGTGGGAAATCATGGACAACTGGTTTATACAGTATTTATTTCTTTAGACATTTATATAAGGTAGAATCAACTGCATAGTAGATCATAGTTCTAAGCAGTTATCTAGTTGGCAACAAAAATTAACAATCAGATTTATTTGGGGCACATAATAATGATAAAGCTTGAAGAAAAGTTCAAATGCTGTGGCAATACTAGTAGAAAGACTTGTACAATTCAAAATCTCTGCAATTTACACTGAAGATGTAAAGTGCAGAGATTGTCATCAGGCTCCCAAATGTGAACAATGAGGGAGCCTGATGACAGAGGTTGAAGAGTAAAAATTATTTTAATTTAAAACAAATGTGTGAAAAGCTTGGTTTCAGTTTGGCTTCATGGAACGAGTAGTGTTTGAAGTGAGATGTTAATCATCTTCACTGCATGGTTGAGCTGTGCATTAAAATGGCCTGTGAACGCGACCAAAATATAACCCAATTGTTTTGCCTCTGTGGACATTTCAGGCGACTCTACTTGTGTTCACTTAATCCTCATTAATATGAATAACAATTCGATGTCACCCAGTCACAAACATTTAAAAAAAAAAAAAACAGCAACAGCAGTGAATCCACATGCATTGTAAAACATTATGAACTTATCCCCAAATCAAAGCTGTACTAGTGAACACTGCTTTTCAATTGTAAGTCAGTTATGCAAAAGGACAAAGAAGTAATTCCGAACTATTTTTTTTTAAGATCAGCCCAAAATACTTACATGTAGAAACAGGCTCTGCATACCGGCAGATCCGGTTGGAGAGGTTGACTCAGGGAGCTACAACTCCAAGAACTTGGGTCAATTAGGCTAAACAATAGCTAAACCTGATGGACATTTGTAAAACTGTGAGAAAGAAATACTTGCTGCACAACGGACATACTTAGGCGTCGGCTTGGATTTGCGTGGTGTTGCCTGGACGATAAAGCTTCCGTTAATGGATGCGTTCATCTTCTGCTTAACCACAGTCCTCTCTGCCTCCATCTTGTGTTTGCGTGCAGTGAGGCGGTAGATGCTGTGGAGCCGCTCAATAGCCTTGGGAAGCTTCCTCATCTCCTAGAGACAGAATTGGAGAAATTACTAACAATCATCAATACCATTTGCCCCATTAAAATTATAAGAATACTGGAATTTGCCTCACTTCATTATCTTCATTTAATTCCAAAAAGTACTTTTTTTTTATGTAGGTAAATATTATATTTTAAATGATTTCAACTTTACCTGAAATATAATCAAATCGTGCACCCTGTTACTAGACACCAATGTTATTTTCAACAATACAGAAACCATATTTTTGTTGACTAAAAAAAAAAGAAAAGAAATAAAATCCTTGGACTACTATTTAGTTGCACAGCCTTTGACCAAGACAAGTTATAATTCAACTTTATTAGGGGTGTAGTCTAGCTACTGCTGTTCAGATCCATAGATTGGTGTAGTTCAGATTTGGACCACTGCTAATTTAGGCACTCTTTTTGATTAAGAGGCATCCTAGTCATTTTGACCAAAATATCTTTCAGTTATAGTCACATTTACATGATTTTTTCTAGTTTTTGTCAAAACGACAAAAACAACGAGCCATTTTAGTCAACAAAATGCCCTTATGTTTTAGTCACATTTTAGTCCTAACACAATTTTAGCCTCAACCTATAGTAAACATATCACTATATTAAATTAGGGAAATGAAACAATGTTTCGTTTACATTGTGATATTGCCTATTATTTTTCATAAAAATTTTATATGCAGCGTTGTGCACAGTATGGATAAACACGATATTTCCAAAATATAATTATTCAGTCGAAAACGCATACTGCACACACGTTATCGTTCGAGCAGTTCAATTAACATGGATATAAATGTCAGTTGGAAATGTAAGAATGAGCGGAGAACAGAATATTCAAAAATTATGGTACACCCACTTCTCCAGGCACAACACCACGGTCTTTGCTGGTACGTATATTGGGAAGATGCAGTTTCAGATGTTGTTTGATGACAAGAAAACAAAAACAGAAACTCTTTCCAAAATCCTCCTTTTCCAAATATGGTAGTTATAGAAGACTACTGTCACAAAGATAATTATGTCTTGTCTGGTTTGTCAACCAAAATGAAAAATATTTTTCATTTTGTTTTTTCGGTTTCTTTTTAGTCAGTTCTCGTCAACTACCATTGAAAAATGTATTTAACTAATATTTTCGTCACTATTTTTGTTGACAAAACACTAACACTGATTTGGACCATTTAGCCACTCAAGGATTTCTTCTACAACATTCCAGAGTGGTGTTTGATGTGTTTTCTTGTGTGGTTGTTGTCTTGCTCAAAGACCCTTTAATGTCAACAAAGATAGTATTTGGACATAGGGTTGAACAACATTACACAACTAAACACATTGATAATGCTAATTCCATCATGGCTTGCACACATTGAAAGCCCCCAGTACTACAGAGAGCAACGCAAATACATTACAAAAAATGTAGCTAATTGGTAATGAACATCAGTGCTTAATGCAATTTGGTACTGACATCTAAATTATGCATTCAATGACAAAAACACCCCCCCAAAATCAAAGAATTGGTTAGATTTGATAATGGTTTGGAATTGCTTTTCTGGTTCTGGGGACCTTGAACATGTGTTGAAATCAGTGTACTGTCTTATTTGTGTCCAATGTTCAACACAGTTGCAAAACACTGGGCCTCAATTAGACACGTGTTTTTCAACAGGACAATGACCCAAAACCTATTAATAAGCACCCAGGAAGGATTAAGAGAAGATGCTGCAATAGTGTAGCCAGTAAAGAGCACAGATCTACATCACATTCATAATGCATGGCAAGAGTTAGAAGAGAGTTGAAATAAACTCTTGCCAGTAGAAAGGTGCAGGAAAGTCATTGGTGGCTACAAGAAGTTTGTCAAGTTTATTGGGCCTAAAGCCTATCCAAGTATTAGCTCAGACGTGATTATAATTGAGTCCATGACGATAATATTTCCTAAATGAACATAGTAAACTTTAGTTTAGGAAAATAAAATCTAGTTTACTAGTTCAGATTTTATTTGGAGGTGTAAAAGCACAAAAACACAATTTGGATGTGTGCTTTCATGCTCCAAATTCTTAATTCTGTTTGAAATAGTGAATAAGTAAAAGTATGTCAATATACAGTGCCTTATAAAGTGAAATAGTCAACACGTCATAATACCTATAAACCCTAGTATCAAAATGTGATACAGGTTATTTTTGCATTTCACCATCCATTTATTCTATATGGAAAATCAGAATCGCTTCAACTAAGGTCAGTATTTTGTTTAGGCTTATTCCGGCTCGGCATTCTGACAACCATGCAAATCTCGTGAGGACATGGTGGCGTTTATCAACAAATTTGCTTTAAGTAGCTATACAAAAAAGTAATCTTTGCTTATATTAAGCCACTATTGATAAAAGTCCACTTGTCCTTTAGATATTTACATAGTTAGGGTCGTGGCAAACATTGCCTTTAATATCTAAGCATTGTCCTTGAACAGGAAGTACCTTTTGAAAACAATTATGGCCTTGTATGATGACATTGGGTTTATTTAACTAAAACAGTGTCCTTATATGTGGACACTGTCTCAAGAGGTTAAGGTCCAATCACTGGACAGCTCCATCAGCGCGTCCTCCAGGTTGGATAACAGGTGATCCCCAGTTGCTGTGAACAGTTGTCGCATCCAGTCATATCGTTGTGCAGTTGTCTCATTTGGGAAGTACTTCATAAAGTGATCCAGAAGGCCTTGGAGATGTGAAGTTATTTCCGTCATGTTATTGAGATCCAGTTCATTGTCCTCCACAAATTCACACAAACATTATGACATTGCCGCCTTTAGGTTGCACAGCCTACCTCTTCAACTTTTTTGTGAATGCATTGATTTTATCAGACAACGACAATAGGCCTATTTGTATTTGTGCCTGGTAGTGATTAGTACATTAAGTTTGTCAAATATACACAAGATTTAACAACCATTTGGGATCTGTCAGGTGGTTGACGAGTTGGGACCCAGGGTGACGAACAGCCTGGTGTTCCTGGGACGTGATTTAATGGAGTTTACAATTTTAATAGCACGTAGCTCTGCCTCCTTTCGGCAGAAAAAAACATGTTGCTTTCATCAGCTGTTTGAGAGACTGTTGTCAAATAATGTCTTATCGTTTCGTTTGTACAGCTTCGGATAAGCCACCGATCCATGTGGTAGGCTATGTTTATTTGCTAGCTAGCTAAACGCATGCACACAGCAGGAACTGTTTAAGTGTGGATCTGTAGATAGGCTACTATTAACCCACGCAACAGATTCAACCAACCAGTTTTCGTTCTGTGAGTATATTCATATTTTACATATTTAGCCTATTCTAGTTGTATTCCTCCTTATATACAGTATAGCAGTTTCCAGGTTTATTAAAAATGGCAAATTTAGTCTAGAAATCATCCTGCAACTCCCCCCAAAATCATCTGGTAACCCCACTGCAGTCTATCGCATGCATTAGTTTTACGTGCAAGTATGCTGGCCAGCACCTATGTGTCTGTGGATGAGGCCCGCTCATGCCCACACAGACGTTGACGCGGAACTATGAAAAGCCCTTAAGCCTACACGAAACACATACCTAATTTGAAGTGGATCTAAAAATCCCCTATGGAAGAAATGAATGGTGTAAGAACTGAAAGCAGCATGTCCAGTTGTGCCGTGAATATTTTTAGGGGACTATGACCAGTACTATTTTAATGAATTCAGACCTCAGACAAATTCGCTCTTATTAATGAAATGGGTGGTTGACGTGCTGCAACTTTTTTCACTCAATGTCAACAACATGCATGAATTAGTTTTATTTGGGAAAACTCTCTTATTCGGTTAGAGCCATTCTGCTTTGTTTGGATCATCTGCAAACTTGTATATAAAAAATCTATACTTTTTTAAATTTATAATTAAAAAGATTTTTTGGTTACAGCCCAAACAGTCTTAGGAACTCTAGCCAACCCTATGTAGTAGACGGGGCATACCAGAACCCTGCGTTTGTCCTGCAGCAGGATGACCAGGAGGAGGCAGGTCTTAGTGAAGATGCAGCCTCCTTTGTAGGCCACCTTGTCTCCTGCTTTCTCCCTGTAAATCTGCAGAAGGTCTAGAAGCGTGTCGACAGAGTTCTCCACCGCATACACTGCCTCTGTTGTCTGGTCATACTGGTATCCGAAGGGACACACACACACAAAGAAATGTTTTAGCAATGGTTACGGAAAAAACAAGTAAACTCACATACATAAGTATATACAAAGTCGACATAATAGGAGGACCCACTTTAGAGAGGTTGAGGAGGACCTGAACAGCGTAGGTGATAACCTCCATACAAGGGACGCTCCGGTTACAGCTGCGGATCAGCGTGAAGATGACCAATGTGGCTCCACTGGTCACCAGACGTTCACAGCACTCTGGGGACAGCCTAGTGGCTGTCTCTGTATACACAACCATCTGATATTAGCCAGTCGATCTCTGTAACAGTTCATCATGTCAATAATGCAATCCAGGGCGCTTACCCAGGTTCTTCAGAGCTTCCAGGATATAGGCAAAGTCTTTATATTTGAGGAGGTACTCTATGGCCCAGGATGTTTTGTTGCACAGCCTGTCCTCCTCTCGGACCTCCTCAGACACCTTCCGCAGACGAAGTCTCATGGCCACCACTTTACAGTTGTCATGGAGCTTTCTGGACTGGTGGCCTCGCCACAATGCCTAAACAGAAAGGGTCATCAACGGTTGTGGGGAGAGAAGAGCAGAGATACAGAAACATTTAGAGAACTAGACTGAGGTAATAAAATTATAAAAAATACATTTATATATTTTGCATGTTTGAATGACAAACGCAAATATACTATACTTATAACTATAACTTCATTATATTGAACGTTGACTCAAGTTCAGTGCACACCTGCATCCTGATTACACCCTGCTGCATCCGCTGTTCCCGCCTGCGGAGGAGGAAGGTCTGGGCGGCACGCTGGATGGTGCAGGCGGCATCATGGCGGCAGGCTAACCACCTCCTGGCAACCCTCTGGGCTACAATCACCCTCCTCTTGTCCTCCAGGTAATGCCTCCTTTGGAGTTGGGCTCGTACCCACCTCTGTAGAGAACACAAAGATAAAGCAACCTGGTTGAACGACCGTGTAGAGGACTTTCTTATAGAAATCACTAAAAGTACTGTATCTGATGTCTTCATAATCTTGTGTCTTAATGAAGACATTTCCGGTTTAAATCGTTGAAAGAGAAAACACTGTACCTGTACAAAAATCACAGAGGTGATCTGTCTCTTGGCAGACTGAAGAGCCCGGTGTGCCCTTAGAGCTCTCTGGATCCTCACGGCACACAGGTGATGGTATACAGCTGCGCAGAAGCGCATCCTTCTTTGTGCAGAGGCCTCTTCTCGCAACTGCAGGACAACAGTCAAAATAGAGTTGTGTTTTTATGGATTTTAAGACCAGAAAATAATATCTAAGCTTTAACATTGACCTTATGTCAGTTGACCTCACCCTTACAATTCGGACAGCACGGATTTACTGTAGGCTTAATTGTTCCTAACTTAGCATTAATGTCCATTACCAGTCTCCTAGCAATCCAGCCTCGTAAGTGAGCCTGGAGAGTGATGGCAGCATATCTCAAGAGTGTGTATTTCTTTTTGCCTGCCCTGGTCTGCTGCAGGGCCCGGAACCTCCTCTGTAGCACCAGGGAAGCCACTCGCTGTCTTTGGAAGGCCTTTCTCTGGACCCATCCCCTGAAGGACGATTGGACCAACACTGCAGCCCTCTGTTCCTGGACAGGCAAAGGGAAACGTAGGTACAGTTTTAGTTTTAATGATTTATCATCAGAAAATGTATGGACCTGGCTGGCTACAGGTTAGTGAGAGAGGCCTTGAAAGGCACAGCCTCTGATGCTCTACCACTGTGCTAAGACGTTATCACTTAGCCTGGGCAAAACAGATTGATTTCTGAAATTGTTCACTTTTTTTAGAGGAGTTTTGGTTGGATCTGAGCAGATGTTTCTGTCCCCTTCAGAATTCATCCTGCTGCTGCCATCCCATGCCACGCCACGCAAATCGTCAATTATGAAGAGCAAGGTTAAGCAATAAAAAAATTTAGTTTTTGCTAAAATGTGATCAAGCTTAAGACCTATTTTGATAACAGTTTGTTTTTGAAAAAGTTGGCAACAGCATTGATTTTAACTGTGCAGAAGTGCATAAATTCACAAACCTTTTCTAACCTGAGTCCCTGATAGTAGCGCCATTCTCTACCAACTAAGCTACTGTAGGTAATAACGTTTTAGCCCCCCAAAAAAAGAGTAACACCTATAAGAGTAACACACGATAACAGCTAGTAATAAAATATAACTTCAGAACTAAATGAAAAAACAAACTCAAATAAACTTAGTTGGCTAATCATTCCAAGGGCCAGATATGTGGTGTCATACCTTACGCAGGTGGTTTCTGGTTGCATGGCCTCTCCATGACGACTGGATCGTGACAATGGCAGCTTTTGTAAACAGGAAACAGTAACGCTCTTTCCTGGCTTTCAAGGTCTCTCTCCATCTGCACTGAATGACCTGTATGCTATGCTGGATCATGAGGAACCTGAGATATTAAGAATATCATTAAATTAAGATCCAAACAAGTTGACAGGACCCTAGGCATCGAAGCAATTTACAAAATATATACATAGATGACAAACCACTGCTAATGATCAACTAAATAAAAAGCATAAATTCTGTTATTACCTGTTGTGTAGACGCCTGGTCTGTATACATCTGTGGACTGTGGCAAAAGCCACCTGCCTTTCCTTAGCTCTCCTTCTAGCAAGGTGACCACGGAGTACCGCCTACAATCCAAACCAACAATGAAATAAAACTTGACCAATTAAACAATTCATATTATTAGCCATTCAATTCATATTATTAGCGATCAATTGAATGATCGCTTACCTGTATACGAACAGCAGACTTCTTCATTTCCAAGTACTTTTTTCTCTCTCTTTGGCAGAGGAGATGGGCTCTGAATTGTTTCTGTATTATAGCAGCAGATGTCTGTTGATGCCTAAACCTTCGCCGTTCGACAATTCCACGGTAAAATGACTGCGTGAAAAGAGGAAAGAATTCTCTACTACAATCGCTGCCAATTTTGGCATGTATTTATAAGATATATTTGATAAATACGAGGAATGTTTACTTCAAAGATAATAAATATATATAGACAAATATGACAAACTTCATACACACCTGAATTGTGATGGCACTTCTCTTTAGCTTCTGGTACTTTTTGAGTTGGATATGTCCACGCACTCTGGCCTGCAGCTTCTGGACAACACTTAAAGTTTTCAAGTAAAGGAGCCGCTGCTCTCTCTGGGCCTGAAAGCTTCTGCAGTGTTTCTGGAGCGTTACAGCCGCTGAGCGAAGCTTTAGGAAAGTCCTCCTCACTGCCCAGGCCCTGCAGCGAGACTGCAGCTTTATGGTGCAAGAAAGCAGTCTCAGATACCTTCTCCGTTGGATGGACATTTGTATTACGGACTGGATCTTGACCGCTGCATGTTTGCGTCTTACCCATCGTCTAGCCAGAGTTCCACGTATAGCTGCTTGTAGTTTCACAGCAGCAAATTTAATGGCTAAGTAATTGTCTTTTTGTTGTTCGACAACTTTGCAGGACCTGTACCATCTTTGGATAGCAATGGCAGAGACTTGTGTTTTGGTGAACTGTGCCCTAGCTTGATGTCTTCTAAATGCAGACTGGATCAACACAGCAGCTCTCTTTTCCTTCAAAAAACGTTGGCGTCTGACTGTCATTCTAACGAATGACTGAATCTTCCTGGCTGCACTCGTCAATTTAGCCAGCTCTCTGGCTTGATTTCCTCTGTACAATGCCTGTATTTTTATCACAGTGTTCCTCACCTGCTGGTATCGCACTAACTGAGAATTCATTAGTCTCTGAGCTCTAAATCTTTGCTGAAAAACAATGGCGGCCCAGCGATGTCTCTTGTAGGCAAGAAGCTGCCTGTGCATCAGGAAGTTGGCCTGAATAACAGTAGCGGCTCTATGCATCTTAGCAACTTCTTGTCGAATGCGATGACCTCTGAAAGTTGCCTGAAGGACTATGACTGCATCTCTGAGATTTAGGAAACTGTCACGTTCTTGCTTCCCTTGAATGTATGATCTGTAGCGTCTCTGGATGATGATGGCAGACAGTCTCATGGCCTGGAACTTGACCTGCTCCTTGTGCATCCTGAAGGTCACCTGAATAACAGTAGCAGCATTTTGCATCTTAGCAATTTCTTGACGAACACTATGCCCCCTAAAAGCTGCCTGAATGACAATGGCTGAATCCTTCAGTGAAAGGAAGCGATCTTGGTCTTCTTTCATTTGCAGGTGAGACCTAAAGAATCTTTGAATGATGATGGCAGATAATCTCATGGCCTGGAATTTAACTTCCTCCTTGTGCTTTCTGAAGGCAGCCTGGATCTTGGTTGCAGCTTGATGTTGTACACCAATCTCCCTTCTAGCTCTCTGGCCTCTGTATGCTGCCTGAAGCAGGATCGCAGCACTTCGCATCTCTTGGTAGCGCTGCATCTGCTGTTTAGCTACAACAGTGGCCCGATACTTTTGCTGAATGGCAAGAACTGATGATCTCAAGTAGAGGTAATGTTTGCGTACAAAGTGAGCTCTGTAACTTCTCTGGAGAACACAGGCAGCACTCTGCATCTCCTTAAGGCTCTGTCTGGATTGCATTCCCCGGAAGGCACTCTGTAACACTACAACAGCATTCCTCTTGACGATGAGTGTCTGCATCTCTTCAATCATCTTCCTGTTTGCTCTGTAATGAGCCTGCACTGTGTTCACAGCCCACTGTAGCCTCTGGTAGTATGCCCTCTGCAGGTGTTTTCGAAGGTGAGATTGAATTAGTATGGCAGCTCTGCATTCAGTCTGCAATTGTTTCCGGACCTGCATCCCTCTAAAAAACGACTGAATGACTATGGAAGAATTTCTTAGCTTCAAGAAACTTTCTTGGTCTTGTTTCCTTTGCATGTATGATCTGTAGAATCGTTGGATGATTATGGCAGACAGTCTCATAGCCTGGAACTTCACCTGCTCCTTGTGCATCCTAAAGGTTACCTGAATAACAATAGCAGCTTTATGCATCCTAGCCATTTCTTGTCGAACTTGATACCCCCTGAAAGTTGCCTGAACAACAATGGCTGCATCTCTAAGGTTTAGGAAATGGTCTCTGTCTTGTTTCATTTCAATGCGAGCTCTGAAGTATCTTTGAATGATGATGGCAGATAATCTCATGGCCTGGAATTTAACCTCCTCCTTGTGCTTTCTGAAGGCAGCCTGGATCTTGGTTGCAGCTTGATGTTGTCCACCAATCTCCCTTCTAGCTCTCTGGCCTCTGTATGCTGCTTGAAGCAAGATCGCTGCACTGCGCATTTCTTGGTAGTGCTGCATCTGCTGTTTAGCTACAACAGTGGCTCGATACCTTTGCTGAATGGCAAGAACTGATGATCTCAAAAAGAGGTAATGTTTGCGTACGCAGTGAGCCCTGTAACTTCTCTGGAGAACACAGACAGCACTCTGCATCTCCTTAAGGCTCTGTCTGGATTGCATTCCACGGAAGGCACTCTGTAACACCACGACAGCATTCCTCTTGATGCGGAGTGCCTGCATCTCTTCAATCATCTTATTTGCTCTGTAACGAGCCTGCACTGTGTTCACAGCCCATTGTAACCTCCTATAGTGAACACTTTGCAGGTGCTTTCGGACATGAGATTGAATTAGCACAGCTGCTCTGCATTTATTCTGCAACTGCTTCCGGATTATCATCCCTCTGAAAGCTGCCTGCAGAGAAATAGCTGCCCAACGTTTCAACAGATAGCCCCTTCTGTCTCTTCGGGTCACAGCCGCAGCCCTGTATCTCTGCTGACATTGAAGAACGGCAGTTTTTATCGCGAGGAAACGTTGCCTGTCCCTGAAAGTGAGGAAGCTCTTCTGAATGATTGTGGCTGCTTCATTCATCCTAGCAACCTCAACCCTGGCTCTGTGACTGCGAAACGCTGCCTGAATCACCACTGCTGCAGACTTCATCAAATGGTACCGATGCATCTGTAGATCTCTGAGCCTGCTCGCCCTATAACGCTGCTGTATCATTATAGCCGCAACCTTTGTGGCAAGATAGGCCAGCTGTACTCTGTGCATCCGGAACTGAGCTTGAATGACGGAGGCAGCTTGACATTTCATCCTTAGGTCCGCACGCACTCTGAATCCCCGATAAGCAGCCTGTAGCTTTACTGTAGACTGTTTCAACCAGTTGTACTGCTCACGCTGCGATCTTCCTGCTAAAAGAGCCCGGTAGCGACTCTGTAGAACTATGGCAGCACTTTGCAGAAGCAAGTATCGCCTCCTACAAAGAAAGACTCTCACTGCATTCTGCAGGACAATGGCCGCCCGGTGTTTTTCCCTTAGCTCTTGTCGGACTTGCATGCCATAGAACTTGGCTTGTAGGGTAACAGCAGCTTTCTTGACCTTAAGATACTTGATTCGCAAAACTTTTCCTGCCAGGTAAGCCCTATATTGAGTTTGTATGACCAACACAGCCTCCTTTCTTGACCTGAACTGTGACTGCAACACATGCCTACGGTAGTAACACTGAATGAGAGTGGCACATCTGTGCTCGTTTTCAATCGTTCTCCTCACTGCCCTACCTCTCCAGATTGCTTGAATTCTCAATACAGAATATTTGAGAGCCATATACTCTCTCCTTGATTTATCCCCCAACCACTTGGCTCTAAATTGCTGTTGGATAACAATTACAGATCTTTTCAAGGACAAGAATCTTCGTCTGGCAAAAAAGCTCCTGAAAGCTGCTTTGATGACTGTCGCTTTCTGATGCTGTTGTAGCATTAGTCTCCGAGTCATGTATTGACGATAAGCTGACTGTATGGTAACAACAGCACATTTAATTTTAAGGAACTGTCGCCTTTCCACATCCCTTTGAAGGTAGGCTCGGAACCAACGCTGAATCAGTACTGAGGCACATGTCATCTTTGCCATCCGTTTTCTGACGACACTCGCCCTGAAAGCACTTTGAAGGACAATGGCAGAGTGATTCTGCCGTTTCACAGTCTCAAAGCTGCACCTCTGTGCATGACCTCTATACCATGCTTGAATGAGAAGTGAGATCCGCCGGATGTTTATGTACCGTTTTTGGCACCTGCGCATTCTGTAATAAGACTGAATCTTCAGGGCTGCTGCTGTTTTTCTGGCCATTATCTCACTGTGCCATTTCTTAAATACAGTTTGTATCACTGTGGCAGCATGGTTCTCCCTTTGCAGTCTCCCAGTCTTCCGTCTTCGATAGTTTCTCTGGATATCTACAGCTGCTGATTTCAGTGAGAGGTAACGTTTACGTTGTTCCCTTGCCAGAGTCCAGGCCTTAACATGTTTCTGGATGACTGATGCAGCCCACTGTATCCTCTTGTAGGCAGTGACGTCCAATTTCATCCGCCAGAGAGCTTGAACTGCAACAATGCGCAATCTTAGACGTTGGTAATTTTTCATTGCAACATGCATCTTCCATTGTGCCTGACAACAAGAAAAGCAATAAGTATAATGGTCCTTTCAAAACAACTGGGAACTCAAAAAAAGAACACAGTGAAATCCTCATTCAGTTTAAGACATGAGCTCAAGGATGTTGCCTGAGTCTCCAATCTGGTATTACAGCTTGGAGGATTCAAAACAATTTAGTGTCTGAGATTGTCTTGTGAGTGAATATGAGAATGATGGGTTTGGTACATGGACAAAACCCACACATGAAACATACAGTATAATTGAAACATACTTGGATGGTAGTTGCTGCAGCATCCTGGAGAGCCCAGAATTTGACCTTTTTTCTCAGAGTCAGGGCATTGCATGCAGAGTAGCCCCTCCATGCAGCCTGGATAACGATGGCTGCAGCCTTCTGCCTCACAGCTCTGCGTCTCTGCAGAAACTGCCTGACTAATACCTGGATCTTCGCTGCAGCAACAGTTCTTTCCTGTACCAAATAAGCCGATGATTGGGATGACAGATGATTTTCAGATACATAAAATGTCATTGGCAACAAATAGAAAATCACAAACATAATAGGATGCTAAGACTAGTATTAATGACTTAAAACATAATATAGACATACTCGATAAAGCGCAAGATTCTTTTTCAACCAATGCTTTCTCCATGCACCCTGGATGACCCTGGCTGCACGGGTCTCATTCCGGAGGTCCAGGAGACGTGCACAGAGGAAGGACAAGTAACATGTCACCACCTGGAACAAAGAAATCAAAGAATTAGAATGGAAACACTCAAATGTCCTTGCTGAGGAGTTTAGCTTTAAAAAAAAAATGCCTGGCTCGATTTGTGTCTGATAATTTTAAAGGAACAATGTCAACCAATTCCTTTTTTTAAAGTTGCAATTAATAATAGATGTCTTTTCTATAGAAAAAAAAAATATAACTCAAAAGGTGAACAGATCCATAAAACTATGATTGCATAAATATGAAAACTATTTAAGAACAGAATCTGCAGGGAAGAGAATGTAAGCAAAAGAGAATTACCGATAAATGCTGTCACTATCTTGAAGTAAATCTGAAAATTCCCAGTTCACAACCTATGCACTGGCATAGTAATATTTTTAGTGTAATTTAAGTTATTTAAACAGTTAAAGTACGCTAAGAACAAATTATTATTTACAGCAATGACCTGGTAGCAAGAAGGCTTAACAGTCTTGCGCTGGTACAGAAAATAAAAGATTTTTCACCTTTGTCAGCTTGGGGATTAGAAGCAGAGACCTTTTGTTTACTCGCCCAACACTCTTTACTACTAGGCTAAGATAAATCACCAACAAAAAAAAAAAACCACTCACCTTTTCATTGGGGATAGTGTTTGACATGTCAGCTGGGTTGATCATAGCAGGAACCCCTCCCAGGTCAGACACTGCAGTGTTGACCATCCTGAAATTACTCTTTTCATTCTCCAGAAGCTCTTTAAACTTCATCGATGGTGATTCGAAGCCTATACACAATAAGAGAATAAAGCAGTTATTTACCTGTCAGTTTTCTTATTTTGTATTACAAACATCTAGCATGAAGGACAACTTTCAAAGCCTTATTTAATGATGTATGGGGGAAGAAATACCATTCTGGTTGTTGGGCGAGTTGTCAAAAGAGGCGTCGGAGTCACTGGATGAGCAGTTGAGTTGGACTCGTACTTTCTGGGAGCACTCCACATTCTGGGTAGTGTAGCGGCTAACACGGTCTGCTGGTAGGTGGCTGGGGTGATAGTGGTGAATCAGGTAGCAAAGGACACGACCATCTGAGAAAGAAACCGTGAAGTTCTCTGCCTGGAAGGAGACAATGTGCATGTACATGCATTGTATGGTCATACATTATATTACATCGAAAGACTGAGATTTGGGTTGTTTCTCTACCAACCCAGATTCAGACAAAGACATGGACATCATTTGTCTCTATGTGTAGTGTTTCTGCATTTGTAAGGACAAAAGCAGCACCACTGAAACAGGTAAACGTTGTAAATTCTAAACATTTTTATGCAACAGGAAAATAATGAGAAATACAATATAATGTTGAATAGTTATCTATCAAAAAAAATATAACCAGAAAAGGAAGTAGGCAAGCCTAGTTCAGCCAATCCGCGATTAGAAGGGATGAATGTTGTTGTCCCTGGCTGATATCGATCCTATGTGTCAGACTGTGTCTTTAACCATTAAACAGCGGGAATGTAACTTTTACCTCAGCCATTAAATTTTTGCTGAAATAATGCCAACAACAGAATGTTTATTAATGGAACTAAAGTGTACTCTTGCACAAAGGTTACTGTAGATGGCAAGCAAGTAGCTATACAGGACCTATAATGAAAACAATGACTCCAATCATTCCATGGCTGGTTCGTTTCTTTAGAAAACAAAAATATAAAAGGGTGACGTAATAGAATAATTTGTTAAAATATGAGACTCAAGGTATTATAGACTGTATATAGATTGTTGTGCGACGGCTGAAAAGTACCGAGTGGATAAATATTTCTGCGAGACAAAAATTGGAATGTCTGAGAAGGGTATTGAACCTGGGTCAAAACACTAAAGGTCTGGCATGTTCCCACAAGACCACACCACCTGCTGGTATTCATTCATCTCTGAATAGACTCCAAATGTAACTTTTACCCCAGCTATTACATTATATGCTGAAATAACGTGGGCAACAGAACGTTTATTAACAGAACTAAAGTGCACTCTTGCACAAATATTACTGTAGATGGTCGTCCATACAATAACAGTTGAAGAGCTAACCAATACACTATGTTAACTACGAGGAAATCAAAAGCATTGGCTGAAACTCAAATCGCATACTACAAATACATACTTAGTGGATGATGGTGAAGTACATACTGTTTTGCATACAGTAAGCAAGTATGCCAGTATTGGGACCGACTGGGACATACTACCATCAGGAAATTGCATCTCAACATTAGATAATTTTCTCACGAAATAACATCACATCAAGTTTGAATATTTAGCTAGACATCATTAATCACTGTGTTAAATTGACTAACGTTTCTTATTAAGTTTACTTCCACCACAAACAGCATCTATGAACTATATGTCTTTAATTAGCCAGTAATAGGCCTACTACTATCTACTTAATACTTGGAATAGTCGTAAGAAGTGAGCAATTGCTAGCGAGGCTGAAGATGAACTTTACACTGCCAAAGCTATTTTATCTTATGGCACAACAGCATTAGTTTTTCTTTCATTGGAGAAAGGCACTGATAAAATAACTCTACATAGGTGAAGACAACTGACTATTTCATCAAGCGAAAAGACGAGAGAATTGTGGAAACCCCTCTTTTACTGCACAAGGGGTAGTGATCTATAGGCTATTACCCCCAAAAAGCATGCACGGATGCGTACTTCAAAAATCCACCAGAAATAGTCGCAATGTAACCGTAAATAGTTTTAATTTTAAGCTTGCTATAACGTAGCTACTGAAGGATGTAGCCAGCAAAGTTTTTGTCTGTCCTGAACATTTCCTAATGCGTAATTTGTTTTGTCTGCAGCGAGGCTCGAACACTGGTCACCTGCATGGCAGGCCGTGCCTCTAACCGCTACGCTATACTCACTCAGTAAGAAACATTCACTCTTCTTGTCCGGCTCCGCTTACACACTCTGGCAAAAATGATCAATCACTTTGTGAGAGTATAAATCACCAACCACCTAACATTGGAGCAGTTACAACAATTTTATTGCTTTTGAGAAGCAGTCCACTGTACCCAGAGATCTCCATTAATTGCCTTAAGATAACGATACGCTAACTTCAATAATCTCAATAAAACTTCAATAAACTACAGACATAAAATGGTCAAATAACCTCATACATTGTATCATACACCGGGTAAGTAGAATCTCAATATTATAATTCACTCTGGACAATACAGAATGATTACTATAAACTGTGTAGCCCACAGGTGCACTGAGACTTTCTTGAAAAAGGTCACCAACCAACTCACCTTCAACTGGTAAAACTGGCAGACTGCATTGACCCACTCCATGAGTAGCATGATCTTGGTGCTGCTGTGCTCAAACGGGTGTCTTGGCTTAGTGGTTTTTTGCATAACATCTTTATTACTCTTCAGCAATGCCAGTTTCTCTTTGGTATTCCAGGTGCGTTTGAGGAAACCAATCTCTTCTCTTAACTGGTTTTCATCCAGAAGGACTTCCACCTGAAAATGGAACACATAGTGAAAAGGGAAAGAGTGTTTCAATTCAGTCCCCAATTCAATACCGTTGGTATTATGTTACATTCATATTCATCATTGCATATTTGCTTAAGATCACAATTGGTGACCAAAAATTTACAAATGCAAAAACCAAGGAAATATTCGAATAAGGTTTCGGTTAACCAGTTTCAAAATAATTTAAGTCTGGTTCCATTGTATGTTTATACTTTCAATGCTGTTAATTTAACAGCTGCAAATTATCTGTATACCATTCATACCGGCACTGTTTTCATTCTTTCCATCTTTGGCAGGGAGCATTATACATTCCTAATGCAAATCACTATGTTGCATGCTCGGTAACAACAGTTAGACCTGAGGCTGATGCAAATAGTACTGCAGACTAATAGCTGGTTAGCTTTGTAAGTATTCTAACCTATAATGAATGTGGGTCTTTAAATACTGTACAGGTGGTTTTGCTTACCACCGAAGTACAGATACAGCAGAATTGACAAGTCAAATGAGCAGCAAGGAAGAAAATGCTACAGAAAAGTGGATAGGTGTAACTTGCTGTCTAGTTAACATTATGGTATGAGTGCCTAAGGGATATCATTTTACCGGCACTGATCGACTCAACATATGAGTTACTACTGAGAGACAATTGTAGGGAGGATACACAAGCTCTACAAATTAGGGCTAAGAAAGTGAAGGACGCCGGCTGTCCCTCTGTACCTGCTGGAAATCGATAAATAAGCACAACAGTCATGTCAAGCACAACTGAACAGGAAAAACGACTGAAGCTAGAAGGCACTATTGGATTGCTGTAGGTACAGTAAAATAAATTATTTCTCTGTGTGTGTGTGTGTGTGTGTGTGTGTGAGAGCGCGTGAGCAAGTCACAGTGCAATCTAGTCATTGTGTGAGCGAGTAAAGAAAATGAATCATTCAATCAATTTTTGTCCAGATTGGTTGGGCTTAGAGGTCGACCAATAATGGAATTTTAAAGGCCAATAGAAAAACGATAATTTAGAGCAGGAAAAAGCTGAAACAGATACCACACCCCCACACTGTCGGAAATGAACAATCTTTGACATTATTAGAAACTGGATAACTGTTGAACTGAACATCTACGTAGAAGTAAATACCTAAATAAACAAATACATCTGGAACTGAACCTCAAACTGACAGATTGTAGTATGCACAATAACACGGTGGTTGGGAGCTATATCAGAGTGTACGTTAGCCTTTTTTGTTCCAACTGCCAATATGGCCGTTAAAATTCCAGAAATCCAACCATATAGAACAGCTACCAGACATATGTTTTAAATAGCCATATAATAGCCTACATTTAAACAGCAATAAAACAAACGCTATGATCCAACAAATGTTTTTTTTTTTCAAATTAGTCAGCAGAATGAACTCTTCACAATTTTTGCAAAATTAGCATATAGGCTACAACTAGGGCTGTCGAAATATTACATAATTGCCTGATCGCAATAATTTGAGCCAGATCACAATTATTTTATAGACAACCATCTTTGTGCACAATATTTGGATTACAAAATCATGTTTCCAATCGGAATAAGGGATTTTGAAGCCAATGTTAGAAACGTCTCAACAAATACCAAGCGAATTATGTCAGTTTCCATAAGATGTCTAGGCCATGGGTGCAGAAGAGCATTTAACAGATCTGTGTAAGGTTATAGGCCCAGATCATTTACAGAATCTTTTTTGGTTCTAAATTTCACTATGTTTAAATCAGGTTAAGAATTGTATTGCACCATAATGTAGCCTAATTTCTCAACATAATTATTTAATAGAAAACGCATTTCAGACGCTTATTTGTCGGATAGCTCTGGTTGACAAAAGAAAAAAATCAATCAACAGTGTGTAAAATATTTGACTAATATTGAAAGTCAAATTTTGTCATTTCCAACCATATTTCCTAATTAGATAATGCGCATTAAAATGTATAGATACAAAAATTGTCACATGACCAAACACTAATGTCTTACTGAAACAGCAGAGGCTCGCTGTTTTCTTGGCAACAGATCGTATAGGTCACACAGTATTAGGCTATTTAATATGCTATTAATTTATTTGGCATATTTTCCCCATGAAATATACTAGCATTTGCCGGCTAACGTAAAATGAGTTATGTATATATTTTTAGCTATTTCCCCCCCCATAAAAAGTCAGTTATTCCAGTTGAGAAGCCTGATATTATAATGGTGGAAACAGCATGTCTGTATTCTCTCCAGAAAGGTGGCTCCTCCTGTATACGTTGGTAACAGAACATCCTGAAGTGTGATTTGGTGGATTACATCGTTGGAAAGAATTATGTTCTACAATGGGCGATGCTGTTCTGTGATTTATCACTGGCTAGAAAGGATTACTTCTGTTGCACATTCCCTTAAATTGTAATGCCACTCTTACAAACCATTAACCATTAATGTTTGTGCATATTCCCGGGGTAAGGACCCTAAAGTGTGCGATTGAATATCATGAATGGATAGTTACATGGCTGGAGTATTTGAAAGAGAGAATGCCACATTGTAAGTAAAGTAAAAGTTGAATGGTTTCTTTTCCTCCTTGTTGTTTCGTGAAAAAGGAGCTGATAGTGTTGCGTTATATTGTCGAAAGATAACTTTTGTGAGGATAAATAAACTGAAAACTGATACTACTTGAATGACACTTGTCATCCTTGCTGTACAATCAGCTGTTCCAACGTTTACCCCGGGACCGCAAGGTTTAGCCCACGTTTTCTAACCCCATTCGGCAGAATAATGCGTTGAATGTTTTTTCATGGAGTGGAGAATTGCTTTCAAAAAAGAAAAATATCTCTGATTTAGTCTACATTGAAAAACTTAATTTAATGTCTATTGCGCATTTATGGCAGCCCCTCTCCAGCGCACTGAGTGCCAGCGCTGATGTCTTATAAAATCAAGGAAGAGTGCCATTCTAAGGGGTCTTTAACAGTTGTTTAGATTACTATCAGGAGTTAATCACACGCACACATTTCCAGTAAAAGTGGCCCCAAATCAGATATGGCCATTGGTCCATTGTTGTGCTAGGCCCGCACTTACGGCTAGCCAAATTCTAACAACCATGCTTGCTAGCAAAACAGCTTTCGGCAGAGCAGCAGTTATCTTCAGTCTAATGCTTTAATAATATCAGCCTATAACCAATAACCTTATCATGCTCCTAAAAATGAATAAAGCTGTCTTAAAGTTAACTTTCTTTTAAATATAAATGATCTCAGGTACCGTACACAGTGACATTACCTTGACTTCATGTATGGAGCCTCTGGCTCATCGCAAGGTGATGTAAGTCGCAAGTAACCAGTAAAGGCTGCACAGCCATCGGCCACTATCAGAGCCAAGCTCTGCCGATAGCAATATTTTGTAAAATGTCCTATCGGCGCTGATTAATCGGCTAAAGGATTAATCAGTCGACCCCTAGTTGGGCACCCACAAACCAATGCACTAATATTTCATAATTTTCAAAACTGGGAATGAATGGATATCATTGAACCATTACATCCATACGGGACCCTTCCCCAAAGTTCCAATCAGATTATGAAATATGAAACCGACCTGGAAGGTAAAGATGATTTTCCACAGAAGACTTAGTGTCTTCTCCCTGTGTCCATCCACAATATCTCTTGAGTCAATGACACCACCTGGAAGACATGGCGTCAAGGTTTCACATGAACACAATGTGTACTTCATCTTTCTTCACATCATTTCTAACATTTCCTTTTAAAAGAATAAAGAATTGTAGAGGAAAGTCTGGAAACTTACTGTGCTCATCTTTGAGGTCAACCCCCCTGGACCTTAGCACCTGCAGGGCTATTTCTACATTATGTATCTTCTGTAGACGACTGATGGTGGGAATCCTCAGCTTACGGGAAAGGCTCCAGTCTTGGATGAAAAGCTCCATCACACGCCTGGCAGGTAAACAGTAATAATCCTGAGCTGCGTTCTCACCCTCCATCCTTGTCATGAATATTGCATTAAAAACAGGTCTGCCAAAGTGAATTCATTACATTACTCAAAGAACAGTTATTGATGCAGTTATTTGCAACTCCATTCTTCATTTCATATAACCTATTATACCAAAGATGTTTCCAAACTGTTTAAAGCACAGCACACAACACGATCTGAGCTGCAGTGAGCCATGTGTCTCTGCTACTGCAAGTTAATGCAAGCAAGGGCTGGGAGATATGGCCAAAAACGTACAACAAAACATATATTCCTATAAATTTTCAATACGATGCTGCTGACAAGATAAAACAAGAAACCAGGCAAGCCTAGTTCAGCCGGTCCGCAATAAAACGTGTTAATCATGGCTGCCCTCTCGAACCCGGGTTGCCCACGTGAAAGGCATTGTCGTTAACCACTACGCCACTGAACGGCACACATGCCAGGCATTAGTATAGCCTCTTAGCATTATTTTGTTTGAATATTTTGTTAGACACCATTAACTAGCGTTAAACTGAGTTATGTTTCTTATTAAGTCTACCTATGAACTGTATGACTTTTGCCACTGGCCGTTTTAAAAGCTTATTAGCAAGTAATATGTCGCTAGATGCCATTATATAGTGTTAAACTGAGTAACGTTTCTTATTAAGTTTACCTCCACCACAAATAGCATCTATGAACTTTATGGCTTTTGCCACTGTCCGTTTTAACAGCTTATTAGCCATTCGTGAATGACATTGATACAATAACTACTGCATCAATATAGGTGAAAAGACGAGAGAATCATGTAGCCAGCGAAGTGTTTGTCTATCCTGAACAAATCCTGAGACATAATTCGAAAATCCACCAGAAACATCTGAACGGGCATTAAACATAATATAGTTAACCTTGTCTGCACATTTTAACTTATATAGTTCAATGATGGCTTTTATTTTGAAAAAGAAAATCTGAGATAGCACTGCTAGCATAATATCCTGCTGCTAGAAGAACAGTAATGAAGCCTCGAATGGCCATCACTAACGATAACTGACTTTTTTGTCAAGTGAAAAGACGAGAAAATCGTGAAGCCTGCAAAGTGTTTGTCTATCCTGAACAAATCCTAATATCCACCAGAACCGTTTTATTTTAGGCTTTCTATTACGTAGCTACGTAAAGTTGTAGCCAGCGAAGTTTTTCTGTCCTGAACCTCAGGCATAATGCTTTTAGATTGTTACGGGAAGCAAACGCGGGGCCTGTTGTTCCCGAGCCCGCGACTCTAACCACTACGCTATTTAACAAGGGGTAGTCAGTCAGTCAGGGACGGACTCAGTAAGAGACATTCACTCTTCTAGGCGGCTCTGCTTACGCGGTCCGGCAAAAAAAGACATCGGTATCCGTTGAAATTAAGGTTATGCCTCAAATGACACATTTGCACGGAGTGACTTGATCACATATCAAAGTGAATACTCTGATATAGATTATATATTGTTGACAATATAGATTGTTACTGCATGGCAATTTATAATTTTCTGGGGAATTAACGTCAAGAAATGTGAAATAAAATTTAAATCAAAGACACATAGCATATATCCATCACAGATTTTTTTTTTTTTAAATAGCCTACATGTTGTAACCTGGTGGCTATTGCAATGCAGACAAGTGCACTTTACAAGTTTCCTGCTATGAATACTAGCCTGTTCACAGCATCAAAGCTTCAATGATGCCCTGGGACAATTATAAGACGTGATGCTCTGAAATGCTCCTTTCTATTCCACTGTACTTAAAACGATACCGCATTAAGTCCATATAATGCTTTGACGTTGTCTCGTAAGGAGCAGCAACAGTTACGGAACAGCTCGGTCCATGAAATAAAAGCACAAAACAATCCTATTAGACCCGCAAAATAACAATTACTGAGTTACGTGCAATCATACTTAAGTCATGGCGCAAATTTCCCACCATACATGTCAAATGCTGTCAAATGTTTTTTCTCTGCCTCCAAAATCTTTACAGCAGGAATGCATGCAAACAAACAAGCTTATCAAAATAGGTCTTTATCTTCAAAATTTGTTTGGGGCTAGAACATTATCGCTTAGCGAACATAGCGCTACTTTAACATCAGGGTCATGGGTTACACAAAGTATCGATGCCGATGCCAACAGTTTTATAAAAGAACCCTAAAGTTTTTTTCACTCAGTAAAAGGTATTTTGCCAATTTAAAGGGGGTGGTTTGTGTTTCTAGGGATGGGTTTTACCCCTTTAAATCCATAGAGGGGAGAATACAGGCACACTTCCACAGACGGGTAAAGAATGTGCAGGATTTGCTCAACAATACCACCATAAGGTTAGTTGCAATAACACACTGCCCAAAAAAATGAAGGGAACACTTAAATCACACATCAGGTCTCGATGAACTAAATATAATAAAGTTCACAATCTTTACTGTACATTGTGTAATTCATTGAGAACAAAATAACGCAACAACAGCGAATGGAAACCAAAATCACCAACCGATTGAGGGCTGGATTCAGACAACTGAAATCAGGCTGTTCCAACTTGCGTGAATTTCATCACGGCAACTCATAATGTGACTCAGTAGTGTGTATGTCCCCCATGTGCCTGTATGCACTCCAGACAATATCTGGGCATGCTCCTGATGAGACAGCGGATGGTGTCCTGGGGGAACTCCTCCCAGACCTGGATCAGGGCATCAGTGAGCTCCTGGACAGACTGTGGCGCTACAGTACTTGGGGGCTCTCATCTGTGAAGAGAACGGGGCACCAATGGTGGACCTGCCAATTCTGGTGTTCTCTGGCAAATGCCAATCGAGCTGTATAGTGCTGCGCAGTGAGCACATGTCCCACTAGAGGATGTCGGAGTCTGGAGTCCATTTCTGACGGTTTGGCCCGTCTCCTGGTATCTCCCCCATGCTCAAGACTGTACTGGGAGACACAGCATACCTTCTTGCGATGGCACATATGATGTGCCATACTGGAGGAGCTGGAATACCTGTGCAACTTGAATGGGCTGCAGGTACCACCTCATACTACCAGTAGTGACAAGGAAACTAGTAACCCGCAAAAACTAGAGAAGAATCAGTCAGGACGGATAAGGAGAGAGCAATTGTCTGTGGGCACCTGCAAACCATTCTCTTTTTGGGGGTTGTCTTGCTGTTGCTTCTCCAGTGCACCTGTTGTCACTTTCATTTGCACCAAAACAGGTGACACTGATTCACAATCGCTTATGCTTCCTAACTGGACAGATTGACATCCCTGAAGTTTAATTGACTTGGTGTTATACTGTGATGATTGTGTGTTCCCTTAATTTTTTCAAACATTGTACATGGATGTCTTACACTAAACGAATCCCACATTTGAGGTCGACGGCCAAGTTCTTCACAGCAAAGCTGAACTCGTCCAGAGGTGTTTGAATGTGTGAGACTGGGAAGCCCATGTAACCCAGGTGGCGTGGGAGGATCCCCTCTCCACTCAGGAAGTCCCTGGAAAACGCCAGCAGCAGGTCCTTGGTAGACTGGATAACACAATGCAATTAATAGGTCAATGAGACAGGACTGCATGCTGACTGTTGTCATTAATGGGTAACTTAAAGATGCATTCTGTTATATCTGGCCACTGGTATGTCATGCTTGTGCCCCATATCACCAAAACCACTCACTTTCAAACCGGGAATTTCATGGTTAACAGAGATATTAAAACAAGGAAAAGGAACCAGGCAAGCCAAGTTCAACCGGCCAGCAAATAAGTCATAAATGTTGTTGCCCTCACTGGATTCGAACCCAAGTCTCCCATATGAGAGGCTGCGCCTTCAAGCACTACGCCACTGTGATATACATTTGCCCAGTCACTAGACACAGTTAAGCATTGTGTGAAACTGACTAACCACAAATGTCATCTATGAACTGTATGGCTTTTGCCACTGGCCGTTTTAACAGCTTATTAGCCAGTAATAGGCCTACTAGTATCCACTAACTTACTAATTGGAATAGTCTTAAGAATTGAGCAATTGCTAGCGAGACTGAAGATGAACTTTTCCCTGCCAAAACTATTTCATTTCATGGTGCAAAAATGTTTGTGTGTTTCTTTCATTCGTGAATGACATTGATACAATAACTATCTTTCTCGTCAAGGGAAAAGGATAACTGACTTTCTCGTCAAGTGAAAAGACGAATCCTGGAAACCCCTACTCTTTTACTGCCCAAGACGTTTTGATAAAGCCTATCTTAACCCCAAAAGCATGCACAGATGCGTAGTTCGAAAATCCACCAGAAAGAGTCGCAATACAGTATAACCCGTAAACAGTTAGTTTAGGCTTACTATAACGTAGCTACTGAATGTTGAAGTCAGCTAAATTTGTCTATCCTGACCCAAAAAGCATGCACGGCTGCGTACTTCGACAATCCACAAGAAACAGTCGCAATATAACAGTACTCAGTTTTATTGTAGGCTTAATATAATGTAGATACTGAAGGTTATAGCCAGCAAAGTTTTTGTCTATCTGGAACAAATCCTAATGCGTAATTTGTTTTGACTGTGAGGAGATTCGAACGCGGGACCTATAGTTTGCAGGTCCGCTTCTCTACTCCACTACGCTATTTAACAAGGGGTAGTCAGTGACTCACTCAGTAAGAGACATTCGCTTTTCTTGGCTGGCTCCGCTTAAAAGGTCCAGCAAAAATAACATATCCAGCACGAAATGGGAGGATTTTACGTAAGAACAATCACATGTATATAGGTCACGGCTGCGCTTATAATGCAAAACACCACCATCACAGTTGTACTCAGGAAAATTCTCTCAACATCCCTTACAAAACTCATTATGTCTGAGTACTCAACACACTCCTACTCTCCAGAAACTCTCGTACTCTCCTACTCTGACGAAAATCTGTCTCAGGGATGGAAAACTTTAACCCCTATTACTGGATTGTGAGGTTGCACCACCTAGTCATATTAACCTGAATGCACTCCCTGTAAGTCCCCCCTAATAAGACCGTCTGCTATATGACTGAACAGCTGGGGAAATTAATGTTGTCTTGTTACCTTGAATTCTGCATCCATACAAAAGAGACATGGGTCATGGTCGATCATCCTGGACTCTTTGGCCTTGTCCAGGAAGCATACCAGCAGGAGAAGCTTCTTCAGAGTGAAACGAGACAACGCCTCCTCATGGCCTACTCAACAGGGACATAATCAATGAGCAATATATACAGTAAGTTTCATAGCCTATACACAGCATTTTCCATTCAACCGAAATAAGCACAAACCAGACTACCGAAAAAGCATTAACTAATAGAAGACGGGAACACAATGCCTTACCATCTTTGTAAAGGTGGGGTACTTTGGCGTGCCTGAACTCTGTAGCAATGTCAGGGTTCCACAGCAGACGTTTCAGAATGAACATTGCCAGTCCCATGACATCATTGTTGTTCTCCAATGAGATCATCTCCCCAAAGACAGTCTGAAAACAGGTGGCATTTCATGAGACTTAAAAACAGACAATGGACATTGAAATGAAATTTTAAATGTTGGCAGACTATACCTCAAGTCCAATTCGTAACCAAAGAGGATTATAGGACAGAAGCCAGTTGAGAACCTTTTGTCGTTCCCCTGCAAAAACATAAAAATGAACGTTACATAGGCCTATGCCTATATCCTTGCCCCAGTCTCACAAAGGAATCTCAATGATAAGTTAATTGTTAGAACATTTGAAGGAGCTTTAAGTTGTCTTCCAAAGTAATTGCTGCTATAGAGGCACTTCAAACAAGGCATCAATAAACATTTCATCCTCCTCCTTTGCTGTTTAACCCATAGAACTAGCATTACCATTGTTCTCAATCAGTTTCCTGGGGGTATGAATAGCAAGACATCAATTTACCAAAGATGTAACAATGTGTTAAATTATAGAAATCAATTTTCATGGCTTAATAGAACAGTATAACAACTAACATCACCGCATTCAATCGTATCCATAGCAGCCTAGTAACCATTTAATCTCTATCAGATTCATGGGGAAATGCATTTAGAACTTCGAGTTACACAGAGCTGTTTAGAAGTTAACAGGAGTGTTTTTTTGGAATAAGTAGACATTATGAAAACACAAAGTAAAGCCTTGACCTGGCCCAAAACTCACAACTTTGGACCCACAGACAGTTACTGTGAACACTGAGCAATGCAGTAGCTCGGCCAGCACATCTTCTATATAAAACAATACATGCACACATGTTCATTTAATTTTTAGGTGTCTGCCAATTAATGTAAGTTAGAAAATGCCTGTCCAAACCGCATGTGACAGGTGAACAAACATTGCGATTTTTTCATTGGGGGACAAAAACAAGTACTTAAAATAAATGTTGAATCGTCTTATACTCGTGACCGAAGCATTAAAAAATACAATAAAAACTGAAACTTGCATCTCAGACAGTTTACAATCAATGCAGCAGAGTCAAATGCAATGCAGCTGAGGAAGATTCACTACCCAATCAGTGGTCTACTCACATTCTTATTGAGTAGTTGATGGCCAACAACAACACATAATAAACAAAAAAAGACTTAATTTGAACACATTATATACTTGTCTAGCCAACGTGCATACATACCAATGTCTTTCCAAAGATGGCGGTCCTTGCGTATCAGTAGCCTTTTAGCCTCAACCTCCAACTCCAGCCTCTGAATGGCTTTGACCATGGACTCTGAGGTAAAAAGCTGGCAGGCGGAGCGACGCAGCTGATTCAGCCGCCGTCTAGCTGTGTACGCACTGAATGACATCTCCTCTTTGGTGGGTGCCTTCTTGATTGCAAATTTCTCATCAGCACCCATCGCCAGGGATACAGCATTAACTATACACAAGAAATAAGAGATGAAGAATAGGAATTCTGTACAGTACCCTCATAACGCATTAGCCTAGACGGAAAAATCCTTTTTTAATTTTACACTTATAATCTCTTACACAATGAGATCACACTAATGTGGTTATTTGGATTTTATCAATGATAATGCCAACTTTAGAAAATTCATGATCATTCCATCAACTTGCCATTATGTTAAAAACATTCACCCGAGCAGCACTGTGCCAAGCCGGATGTTGTTGCTAACAATATTCTGATCTACAGGATGACTAGTCGGTGAATAAGAACAGTGGTCCCTTACCCAAAGACTAATTTTATTCACATATTCCACAAATCCTTTTCCTCCTATTTCATAATGAATATTTCCACTACCTATAACGTCCATCACATGCACATTCATAGCATCGTCCAACTAGAGCAGACACATTTAGTTGACTGATAAAGCAAACAAATTGCAGCCTAAAGTAACTGACAACATGTCAGGGGGGGTCACTCTGGACATCAGGATTAAAAGTAGAAAGCCCAATCTATTATAGTGCAGATGAACATTACCTTTGGTGACCTCTGTGTGAACCTTGAAATCATCGGGGGTGAGGACATAGTTGATCCACCATGTAAACCCTGTTTCCTGTTTCTCTATCCAACGCTCATCATAGAACATGTTCTTGGCCGCAAAGGACATCGGATGTCTTGGTATGGCTGACCGTAACAAGTATGTTGCAGAAGTTACAACAGATGGAAACAAAGACTTTGACAGAAAGTACAAATATAAAAGGAATCCAGATGGAAACAAAGACTTTGACAGAAAGTACAAATATAAAAGGAATCTTAGCTACCAGTTTGAGCAGGCGTGATGAAAGTCAGCTTGGACTGGGCCACAGCTATAATCTTTGCAGTTTTCACAGATGAACCACCAAATGATTTTGAAGACTGTGCACCTATGATGGCCGCAGGAAACATCAATAAGTAATCCAAAACTCCGATACATAAAAATAATACTGACTGTCATGTGATCTCAACAAAATATTGGTAACCCGCTGACCAGGTTTTGGAACAGACTGCTTAGCATGGACCATAGACCTTGGCGCCCTCATGGATGAGAGAGAACTGGAGCGCATAGCAGCTGAAAAACAAGAAAACACAGGTCTATAAAATATGTATAGACCAGGGAATAAAGAGCAAATGTAATAGGCAATTCAAAGGGCACTATGGTTAAAAGCAAGTGAACAAAAAAAAGAATATAGGAAACATAAATAACAAAACCTATTTTCACAAACTCACCAGATGTGCTTAGCAACTGCCTTTGAGAGGCGGCCGTGGACCTCTTCTGCTGAGAAGGTCTTTCCGGTTCCTTCACCACTGTTGAAACTCTACTTCTTTTCACATGGCATATTTTCTTTGCCGCATCCTCAAATTTCTTCCCTCCATCCCCAAGAAACTCATCACTTTTTCTCTTTTTGCCCTGCACCATGACCAAGTCAAACTGGTTCTGGGTGTAAACAGGAAACACATCTGCCTGTTTGGGCAGAGGTGCCGCCATTGCGGTTTCTTGCCAAGCGGCTCTCAGAGCAGTATCATCTACACTAGAGTGATGGGGACCACAGTTGGAAGGGACTAAGTGCTGGGGAGAGCTGAGGGAGACTGGACCTGGGATACCATCCAAACAAACAAAGCTAATGGAAGCCGGTCCCTGCTCTTGCTGCCTGCTTTCCAGAGATTTTGTCAACTGAGAATCGTGGAGTCTGTTTAGGCTTGCACCAGAATCAATGACAGGGAGAACAGAGGTACCTGTAGTACCAGGGCTATGCTCAGGTTGCCCACCATCTCCAGACAGCTCCAGTGTTTTCTCTAATAGACGGCGTCTGGAGGTTCTGATTTTCCTCACTTCGGGACTAATCACCTGTACCGGGACTGGTTTGCTTTTGAAGATTGTGGAGGAGGTGAAAGGAACAAGTTTTGCTTTAGGAAAAACATCAAGTACTGATTTTTCGTCCTTGTTGGCAACAAATTTGGGTTTGATGACAAAGGTCAGTCTAGACTGAGCAGGTTCTAACATAATCGGGCTCTCAGCCAGGACTTTCAAATCACCAACAGATTTGACCGAGTCACAACTCCTTTCACCATTAGCTGACTCCAATGAGTCTGAAAAATCAAAACTAGAGCAAGCGTTTGGAGGACTTGCACCGTGTCTGTGTGTTAGATCAGATTCAATCACAGCCAGGGCATCTCTCAAAGACAACACTTCAGTTCTGACCAACGCTGTATGGCTCATGTCAGTAACAGTGGTGTTAATAAGAGGGGGTGGGATTTGTTCAGACTGAATAAGGGGCATCAACTTTTGAAATCTCTCTGGAGTGCCCACTGGGGACAAAGTCTTGTTCAGAAGTCTGGTAACGTCTCTGTACTCAGGTGTGCCTACTGGGGCACCGTAGCCAGCTGCTACGTCAGTGGAATCAATTATCTTTCCAGCTGGGACTAGAAAGACAACAGGTGAGTTATTTTGGGCGTTATCAAAGTTGAACTGACCCGACATATCCTGCTCAGACTTTTGCCTTTTGGCAGGTGTGCAGGCCTTCTTGTTCAGTGATGCAAGTGGGCTCCGAACCTTGTACTGTGGTGTCCGGGACACCTGAAAGGTCTTATTGCCTGCCATCTTCAGGGAGGGCCTTGAGGTTGTCTTCCCCCTTGGACAAGTTGATAGATCACATGCTTTCTTGCCTTTTATTGAGTCCCACATACTTTTCTGTAAGAAAGGATTAATTAACAATAACAAAGATTAATAAGTGTAATTATTAATCCTGTATTGTATTTATTAGTAAGTGTATTGTACCGTGTATATATAGAGACGTTTTTCATACAGTTTAAACGGATGAAATAGCAATGCTGTATTAGGTTACATGTTTATATTAGCGTGACTGTCGCAAAACAACGATACCCACACAAGTATAAAAATAATCGAGATAAGTTACTTTTCTTTTTTTGGGTGCATCTGCTCTGCCGAGCAAAATCGCTTGGTGTTTAACCACTCCATTGGCAATGAAAGTGATCAGCTCTCGAATACCACCTTCCTCTATCGGTGTCCAAGTTATCGTCAAATTGACAGGTTCGTTTGGCTGTAACAAAGGCAAGAAAAATAATGCTAGGTTACTGATGGCGCCCTGACTTATACAACACATGTAGATTGCTAAAGTAGCTAATAACATTAGCTAGGTTGTTAACAGTCACGGTAAGTTTTTGTATGACCAATGTTAACTACATCTTTTTAGTCCCATGTGTTGGCATGCTGACCATACTGGCTGCCATCGAGTAATTAAGTAATTTTCCTTACTTCAATTGTGAAACGGGTTTGAGACACGGAAAATCCTTTTTTTGATGGAATCCTGTCAACTGTCACCTCTATGGTGGCATCTTCAACCGGATTCTCGATGCGAAGAACTGAGGATTTAGATGATCCCAACTTCACATTTCCAAACAATACAAACGGAGCCCTAGAAAACTGAACCAAACTCAAAACTGGATGCGAGCGGTTTTCTTTATTGCCTGAAGAAACCCCAGATGCATCTTTCTTGAAGGGACTGAAATCCAGGAACCCCCCGCTCGCCGATAATTGAGCCATTTAAAAACTTTAAATATCCATGCAAGTTGTTTACCCTAGTTACCGAAACATCTGAAAAAACATAAAAACACAACAATATGAAAAAATATCTTCTGTAGTAATTATTCCCCCAAACGTTTGCCTCAGCAGCAGCGCTGAATATCGTTGACTGACTCGAATCACGTTTCTACATCCATCAACATTCCGTACGGAAACAGTACGTTCATTTTGAATTTAACTTCAGATGGTTAGCCAATCATATGGTAGATTGACCCGTGCAGGCTCCTATCCCTGCGAGGTAAACAATAGCTGGCCAATCGGAGTTCCAAAGTTGTTTGAACTGTCACAGGCCACGCCCGCTGAAAGAAGCTACCCAGAATTGAACAGGGTTTGGAACATGCATAGAACGTTGTTGGGTTCCGTATTCGGAGAAACGACGGACATCCTTCCCAGTCTATTCAGTGACCTGGCTTTTGTGACTACGTTTATCTGAAAAAGCCGATTCCTTTGGATGGCGAACGGCTCTTCATAAAATATGCTTAAAATAACCCCAGAAAAAAATACCCGAAGTGCACATCTCTAACGTAAAAGCGAACATATTTTTTAAACTGACACTTGGGTCCGGGTATGGTCCAGGTGCAAATGGATAATTCCTAATTCGATTTATTTTTTTATGTAGATAACAACCAAAAAAGTTTGGTTCATAGCGGTTATGTCCCAAAATCCAATGTCAAATCGTTTCTTGTTTATTGTGTCGAAACGAAAAATGAATTAGCAGAAAAAAGTTTTTCTGGAGATGTTTCATTGTTTACATTTCCGATTTTAACGGATCTGTCACCAACCTGATGCATTTCCGTATTCTCGTTACTCGTTTTATTCCAAAAACGGAATAACGAGAAAACAAATCGATTTTCATTATATCTACTTTTTTCTAATACCATTAAGCGGTTTAATCTTTTGTTTCTGCAAAGAGGGTGGGGTTCAATGTGAAATGCCTGTCATTGGCCAATTTTAAAGCCAAAACGCAGGTCTACTTCCTTTCAAAATAAGAGCTGGACCTCATTTATAGTTTTAATCTACAATCTTGTAACTAATCAATTCAAACATTGAATTACTAATAAATTAATACCAAATAGAAATCTCTTATATCCAATACATTGATCTCTTTATAATTATTATTTAATTTATGTCAGTGTAAATGTTTAGCACTAAAATGTAATCCTATCAGTGTAACTTATATTTTTTGTCTTATGTCAATTCTTTCTGAATAGGTGAAATGTAGCAGTGCTGGTGTTGTCATTCCATTGTATGTGCTCGGGAAATGAGGACAGTATACTTTTTCCATCAAGGACAGCATTCAACAACAACAGTGTTGAAATAAAGTATGTTGAGAGATTTAAAAGAATAAGACCAATATATTACTTTCGAGGCCTACTTTCACACACATGCTCAGACATACAGACACACACAAACATGTTAAATTAACTATCTTAATGGGACACGTAAATAGATTTCCCCAAAAAAGCCTACTTTTAGTAATCCTACTAATAACCCTAAACCTTACCACATTGGTTCCCAAACCTTTTCAATCATATTAGACTATAAAAAATTCATAAAACAATTGGCCTCATAATATAAACAACATATTAGTCATGATAACTTGTATATTATTATACAGGCGGGTGACCAATGATAGGAAACACCAACTTGAAGTGTCTCAGGTTTTGGGCAACCACAAGCCGCCGGAACATCTTCAATGCGCTTTGCATAGGTTCTACAAGTCTCTAAACCTACTAGGTGGATTGAACACAATTCTTACAAAACATATTCCCTCATTTGGTGTTTTGACTATGTTGGTGGAGAATGCTGTGTGATACGTTATTCTAAAATCTCCCATAGGTGTTCATTTGGGATGAGATCTTGTGTTTCACATCATTTTCCTAAATGTCTATTTTCACATTTCATTTTCATCACTCATCAAACCATTCAGTTAACCCTTGTGCCCTGTGAATGGGTGCATTGTAATCCTGGAATAGACCACTCCCATGAGGATATAAATGTTTCACCATGGGATGAAACTGATTACTCTTTGCTCTATGGTGACACATGGACCCAAACCATGCCAGGAAAATGTATCTATGTAAGCATCTGCATTCGTTAGTTTCCTCCACTAATTTACTAAGGGTTTCCTTTATTTTGTAACCTTTCTTTAATTTGGTCTGCATATTAATGTGCACTTTCTATGCAAGCATATCAAGACAACTCACCTAACAGTAATTCTTCCTCTAAACTGAATTGTAACTTTTGTCCTTAACACTGTAGCCAAAAGACGACTTGATCAAAACTGGGACATAAAAAATTTCCCTTTTGTCATGTTTGTCTGATTCATCAAGGTCTTGGGTAATTTATGCCATGAAATATATTATATTCAGGAACATACCTTAATTATAAGTTAGCACTTTAGCATCTTCACTTTCCCCTGCCTGCATGACAGCTTCTCACACAAGTATAATTTCGGAAAATCTAGACCCATATTAACTTGTCTCAGAGTGATATTGAGATGATTGTCCATGTATTTTGCAGATGTAACTTCTATTTCATCCAGGAGGCCCAAGAAAGATTTTTATTTGTTATTGGTTTCATGAAATACAGTATATTATTAATAGTGGAATTGTAATGCCTTAACATATTTAAGTTCCGATGATTGTCTCTTTCTTTACTTAGTCGTACTTGAATAAAAGTGATTTAATAGCTAAAACTATTTCCAACCAATATCAACAAAAAGAAATCCTACTGGTTATTTAATATCCATGCTGCCAATTGAGGTCATATCCTAGTGCTTTACTGCAGACATGTGTAGTACCCTCCCCTCTCAATAAGACCAAATTAAACATATTTTCCTAAAAAGGACTACTTTACCTATTGAGCCCTATTGAATCTGTGAGCAAAAGGGATCATTTTATTTGCTTCTGCTCAGTACTGCAGTTGATTTGTAGCATGCAGTGATATTACCTTCACACACCATTACCCAAACCCTTACCTGCTTAGTTCTATCTGACTGATTGCTCGTGTATAATCCTGAGATTCAGTTTTTTTTTGCAATTGAAAGAAATGAGGGTTGTATTCCCAATAAAGATGGAACTTACATACCTGAGAAAGAGAAGTAAAACAAAAAAACTAGAGCAAAAACAAATTGGCATTCATTTGTTGTCTGTCGACATGCAAAATATATTCTTTTCCTATGATGTCTTGCCACAGTTCTCTTGAGTCTTCATAAAATGAGCTTTTTTAGTTATGGAGCGCTGTAATTACAGTTTGCAGTCTCCTGGTGCATGGTGATTCTTAAAAGGTGTCTGCTATGGACCCACACATGGATCACTGCTATTGCATGCAGTCCTCTCTTGAAATTCTTAAGTCATTCATGTCAGATTACTGTTGAAAGGGAAGGATTTTTTTGGACAAATCTATTGCTGCACCTGGGCTAATTTTAACTGTCCCAGATTTAACCTGGTTACAGATACCTGGCCTAAACCCCAAGAGCAAACGACATGGTTGATGCACAGTAAATATAATGATGCACACTCCCTAGTATGGTTGGAATCTAGGAAGAAAACTATAAAGGAACCAGACTTTGAGAGGAGACACTCATTACATTCTGATAGTTAGCAATTGTTTCATTGTCGCACTGATAACCAGGAACTTAGTAACATACACCAATCAGCCATAACATTATGACCACCTGCCTAATATTGTGTAGGTCCCCCTTTTGCTCCGAAAACAGCCCTGTCCCGTCGAGGCATGGACTCCACTAGACCACTGAAGGTGTGCTGTGGTGTCTGACACCAAGACGTTAGCAGCAGATCCTTTAAGTCCTGTAAATTGCGAGGTGAGGCCTCCGTGGATCAAACTTGTTTGTCCAGCACATCCCACAGAGGCTCAATTGGATTGAGATCGGGGGAATTTGGAGGCCAAGTCAACACCTTGAACACGTTGTTGAGGTCCTCAAACCATTCCTGAACCATTTTAGGTGCTTTCGCCAGTGGACAGGGGTCAGCATGGGCACCCTGACTGGTCTGCGGCTACGCGGCCCCATACGCAACAAACTGCAATGCAGAGTGTGTTCTGACACCTTTCTAACAGTACCAGCATTAACTTTTTCAGCAATTTGAGCCACAGTGGCTTGTCTGTTGGATCAGACCACACGGGCCAGCCTTTGCTCCCCACATGCATCAATGAGCCTTGGCCGCCCATGACCCTGTTGCTGGTTCACCGCTTTTCCTTCCTTGGACCACTTTTGGTAGGTACTGACCACTGCAGACTGGGAACAGCCCACAAGGGCTGCAGTTTTGGAGATGCCTGACCCAGACATCTAGCCTTCACAATTTGGCCCTTGTCAAAGTCGCTCAGATCCTTACGCATGCCCATTTTCCCTGCTTTTAACACATTAACTCCCTGAATGTAGGTACCCCATATCTGGGGTACCTCAGTTACTTAATTAAATTCAGTCTTATACGAGAACGGTAGGCCCTATCTGGGTATCCAGGGTATCTGCTGAAAGCTGAGAGTCTTGTCTTTCCAGCGGTGCCTTCCAATCTTTGGTGTGACTCACTAGTATAGAAATCTACTGTTATTACACATAACCTATTACATGATTAATTGGGATTATTGTGTGTACAGTATACCTCTGAATCATTAAAATAGTATATGAGGGTTTTGTTTCACCAGGGTCCTGTATTTTACAATGGATACACCCCCTCCTTGAAAAACAGAAACAACTCCCAAACCACAGTTATTACCATACTCTTTCAATGTGCTGTAGTTTCTGTATTATTTTATTTGTTTTTTGGAGGGATAAGGGGAGCTTGGCTGGCTTTTGCATGCAACGGTTTAACTGACAGTCAGTACAGTTCAGTTCAGTTGTGTTGGGAGGACAGCTATGGCTGAAATCTTATTAGTCCATTTACATCGAATGGGTTTACTTTGAGGACAGAATGTTCTCTTGCTGCCTAATATATCCAACCCACTGACAGGTGCCATGATGACGAGATTATCAGTGTTATCTACTTGGTGGTCATAATGTTATGGCTGATCGGTGTATGTTGCCAGCAGTCCTATGATCTTAATCACTATAAACATACATTGCAATTTGAATGAATAAACATTAAATCCACGTATGTATTTATTCAAAGTAAAGGGGAAATATAGTCCTAGCTGAAGGCATTTTCATTTTAGTTATGGCACAGTCCCAAATTTTGAGGCGGTGATCTAGGAACAGAACGGTAATATTGTTCGTGGTTAGCCGTTTTGCTAATGAGTGCCTGGAAGTTCAAACTCTTATTTGGAAAGAAAGCGGACCTACGTTTTGGCTTTAAAATTGGCCTATGACAGGCATTTCACATTGAACCCCACCCTCTTTGCAGAAACAAAACATTAAACCGCTTAATGTTTTTAGAAAAAAGCAGATATAATGAAAATCGATTTGTTTTCTCGTTATTCCGTTTTTGGAATAAAACGAATAACGAGAATACGGAAATGCACCAGGTTGGTGACAGCTCCGTTAAAATCAGAAATGTAAAAAATTAAACACGTCGGTCCGTGTATCTTTCGGTTATTGAATAATGTCTCAAAATAGGAAAACAGATCAACAGAAAACGGTTAGTTTTTTGATATTTGACTTGCAATATTTGATTTCCGATTTCAAACGAATATTGACCAATCAGAAAATGGCTCGTTTTTCGTTCATCATTTTTGGTTTCATAACAAAAATAGACTTAATTCTCAACTTCTCTGTTAAAATAGGAAATGGAATAACAGTGAAAGAAAAACAAAAATATTTCTCATGCTTTCTATTTCTGTTTCTCGTTTTGTTCATACCAGGAAGTGCACGCCTCCTCCTAGAATATTCATAGCGTTCTTGTGCGTTCACAGCCTAGTTTGGCAGCGCTACAGTTCAGAGTGTAAGAAGTTAAGGTAGAAGTGTTAATGTTCAATACTATTCAGATGTTTTATTGAATTCATATGACTATATATGGCCTCAAATTACTGCCAAATATATTGTGGGTAAATAAAGCATTGTGCACATCTGTAAATCACAATCCACACAGCAGTTTTGCATTTTGCAGTTGTATTTAAAGATCTGTGAATGCGTGATTCAAAGAATTGCGAGAATTATCAATTTGCGTATGTACACATTTTTCTTTTGCAAGTACTCAAAAAATATGTACACATACACTATTTATGATACACACACAACTCCTTATTTACGCAGACAAATCAGCAATACAAGGACACCTCGTGATCTACAGATACAACTCCTTTCACTTGACAGTGGTATTTCCTGAGTTATGCATAAGTAATAAATTATCTGTACTTGTACAATATTATTTTTTTAGCAAATTGCAGTCTACATAAAAAACCACTAGGACACGGATAAAAAACACTGGACACGAATACATATCACTATCTACGGATACACTGTCCACAAATCCATGGATTAATGGATACGAAGCTGTTTTTCTGGGTTGCAAATCTGCTGTCGCCTGAAATAGTGCAAATGTCAGCTGACTACAATTGACCAATTGGAATTTAGGGGAAGGTAGACGTTTAACACGTTTAGCAAAGATTTCCATGCCGCCAGCATGCGGGACGTCCTGGCTTGCACATTCATTTGATTCAGGTAAGAGCTTTAGGTAAAGTTGCTTTGTAAAGTGACCCTAGCTACCAATAAATAATGTAATTATTAAATTCATACAGAACTTGCTTCAGATACTGATATAGACTAAATTGACTAATTTGCCTTGATTCAAGGTTAGGCAATTGCTTGAATACTGGCTATCTTACAGATTACTCTGTTTTCTATGTACACCTCTAGGAGATAGGCCAGGATAAGAACCGCGAATAACCGGTGCCCACTGTTGATCATCTTGTAGCTGGTCTACAGACACCATTGGAGGTGCAACAGGCAATAATGTCCAGCAGAGCAGGTAGCAATTGCATAAATACTTGTGAGAATGATAAGCATGGCATACTGAATTTTGTCTATAGAAGTTCTCTGCATCCCATTGCTAGCTTGCCTCTCACGTTAGCAATGTAGGTGCCTATTTGGGAGACCAGATGTGGCACAAATGCCCTGAACATTGTGCTGTCTTTTGGATGGGATGTTATACAGGGATCCTGACAGGTCACTACAGATCCCATGGCACTGATAGTATGAGTATGGGTTTTAAACCATTTCATGGCAAAATATCAAATCTGGGCCTCATAACAACATTGGTATCTAATAATCCCCAGTCTCCAATTGGCTCATTCAAACCCTCCCCTGCTATTGTAACTATTCCCCCAGGTCATTGTTCTAAATAGGAATGCGTTCTCAGTCAACTTACCAGCTAAAATAACAGATTAAATAACAATCTACTTGACTAATGAAAAACCCTTCTGTTCATGTGTATTAATTATTCTGTCTCTTTACTGTCTGTTCCTGTCCATCCCATCAGTGACCATAACTGTCTGTTTATTCAGAGCTCGGATGCTGCAGACTATCACAGATAGGCTACCAGGCCTAAAAGGAGTTCATATCTTTGGGGTGGTGTAAACTATAGATGCATCTACGAAACATGATCTCTGCTCACATCCAGTCACAAAGGGTAACTGAGCAGTAGCCTTTCATTTAGTGTTGGGCTGGTAACCGAAATGTTGCCGTTTCAAATTCCCCAGATGAAAGTTCTTAGTATACCCTTGAGTAAGGCCTAAACTTTATTGCTCCCGTTGGTCTCTCTGGCTCAGAGCACCTGCTAACTGACCAAAATGTAAACATTTGTGGATGGAGAGTGATCGGAATATGTAGGCTATGACAGCTAGCTGCTTGAGGAAAATTTTGTTTAGAGCCCTGAACTACCCAATTTAAAATTCAAGGGCTAGACATTTTTACCTCTACATTTCTGATTGTTGATTTCTTTCTTTGGGAATGTTAGTGAGTGTTCCCCTCTAATTGGATCAGGTGTGCAAGCTTTTGAGTATTTCAAATACATGGAATAACTGGGGGTTCCAGAGGAGTTTTGACAACCACTGCAAAAATCCACCTGCCATGTAATCTCCAGTCCAGAATCCAAACCACTTGAACATTTTATTTCGTGCTGACTTTCTATTAGTCCTAGACACATGAGGGTGTAGAGGGAAACACACTAGATAACTTGAGGGAACGGAGGACCAGGCCACTTTCAGGGCATGTCCTCCTGAGTCAGTTTACTGCTTCCAGTACCTCTATAGTTCCAGCCAACTTTTTCATCCTCTTTATGTTATGAGAAATGTTTTTCCAATCTGGATGCTTCTTCTCCCATAGTTGGATACAGCTTTGACATACTGTATACACACTCAGTAACTACCATGGGCCTTATGGTCTGTTTGTTTGACATGCATTTAATGTGTCTCCATATTTAATAAAATTTTTTGAATTACCTTTTTGTTGGTCAGTCATTCTTCAATATTCATACTAAAATTATCTATGAATAATAAATGTTAATGTAAGATATTTAAGCAAATAGGTTTGAAGGGGTGTAGGGTATGACCAATATATGACAACTAAGGTCTGTTCTTAGGCACAATGTGATGAACATTGCCTGGATACAGTTTTTCACATTGTATTTCAGCCAGACACCTGAAACTTCCTGTGTTATTACTAATATAAACCTGTTACTAACTTGTACCAGATCTTACTGTCACGCCCTGATGTGTTTCACCTGTTGTCTTGTCTCCGTCCCTCACCACGTGTTCCCGGTTCCCCATTAGCCCTGTGTATTAAACCCTGTTCTGTTCTGGCAGTTGCCAGATTGTCTTGTCTTGTACAGCCATTTCTAGCGTTCCATGTTTTGTGTTACCTACTCTGCCTGTAGTTCTTTCCCCCGGTTTCGACACCTGCCTGTTTTTCAGATTAAGAGCCTGCCTGCCCCCCCCCCCCCCCCCCCCCCGCTGTACCGTCGACCTTCTGACCACCCAATAATGAACCCAGCCTGTCTTCCAATACGAGCCCATCTGCTTCTCTGTGCTGCCAACCATCTGATCATCGGTACCAACCCCTGCCTGGACCACCACTACGAGACTGCCTTGTCCCTATTGGTTTAATAAATATTTTGGATCGTTCTTCTCTGCCTCTGTGTCCGCATTTGGGTTCCCGCGTTCCTGCGGTTGTGTCACTTATAGCTAATCAACATTTAGTGTTTGAACAAACCAGTTTATAATTATATACAACTCAGCTGATATATAGTAAACAACATTAAGATCTTAATTTAATCACTAATGTAAATAACAGTTCACACTAAGTACTAGTGTTTAATGATTTTATTTCAGACTGGGGAGTTTTAATTGTTCTACCACAGTCTGACAATGTTGGTGATGTTAGATTCTAAGGAAAAATCATGACCCCAAAATGAGTGTGTGCTATACAGGTCCAGGCATACATGTGATTGTCATATATAAACAAACTGGACTAGAACACAAAATGTTTTACTGGTAGTTGAGGGTTAGGCTGGTCTTCAAGTTTCATCAGAAATTCTGCCAGGCTGTCCACCCAATCTATACCTGGCAAGTTGTGTTCTACTCATTGAAACATTTGTCAGCACTCATTTCAAATTGAACACTGATTTTGCTGTAGTTTCTGTAGTTTAGTATAATATATAGTTTTGTATAATCTACAGAGGTTCTCCTTTGTCATCTATAAATATTCATTCTGTACGGTTTTCTCATTGTTCAATACAAATCAGAGCAAGAGGATTTATAACTGGAATACAGACCTTATGTTGGATGATACACTCATCCACTGGTGTTTTCTGTTCATCAAATTAATTTTATAGGACCTTCTATAGAACCCTTTTTGCATTGTCAGTGGTCACAAAGTGCATATACACAAAAAGAATTGGGGCACAGTGACTACGAAAAAAACAGTGGGAATGGAACCTAGGAAGAAACTGTCGAGACAGATTTTGAGGGGCCCTCTTCTGGCTATGCTGGGTGAAATTCATAAGAATACGTGACCTTTTTGGGCCAATATTTTTGCATGTTCCTGATAATTGGTGGGTCAGTAAATATAGGTGGGCGTAGTCTTAGGCAGAATTCAGATCAGCTGCACAACCAGGTGGACAAAGACAGGGGTGACCAGGTTGCCTACTGTATCATCACTGTACATCTGCAAAACAACCAGGTGGACTTTGTGCAGGGACAGCTAGGAGTTGTCATGCCAGGTAATCCTAAAACATGATCTAAGGACTTAGGTTCTCTTAAGATTCAACATGACACCACAGTAATTAGTTGGAGCATTCCTTAATTCCTAAAGGATACCTCAGAATTCAGACTGACCCTTGTCCCCTGGCATAAACTATTGCAGCATAAAAACTAAGGACTGAGATGGTGGTGGGGGGTGGGGGGGTATGCAGTATCCAAGTAATATTTGAATACACAATGCATGTTTGGTATTAGTAGAAGGATAAGTGGCATGCTTCTTTGAGGATGTTTAGCCCGGTAGTGTTCTCAGCAGTCAGGGCCCACGGTGGAACATTGTGATCCAGAACACTGATGGCCAGAACATAAAAAATAGAGTAATCTGTAAACTAGTCAGTACTCATGTAATTTGCTAATACGGATAATTTCTTAGATATGCACAACTCAGGAAATACAACTCTGCAAATCTAATGCACTTGCAAATCTTTATGGTACTTAATTTCTTTAACCCCCCCCTTGTAATTTTTAAGTTGTGTATGTGCACATATTTTTGGAATACTTGCAAAAGAAAATGTGTACAGATGCAAATTGTTAATTCTTGCAAGTCTTCAATCACTCATTCACAGATATTTAAAACAACTACGAAATGCAAAACTGTCGAGTGGATTGTGATTTACAGACATCGCTTTATTTACCCACAAGACATTTGGCAGTAATTTGAGGCCATATATAGGGATATGAATTCAATAAAACATCTGAATAGTATTGAACATTAACACTTCTACCTTAACTTCATACACTCTGAACTGTAGTGCTGCTAAACTTGGCTGTGAACACACGAGAACGCTATGACTATTCTATGAGGAGGCGTGAACTTCCTGGTATGAACAAAACAAGAAACAGAAATTTAAAAAAAGGAGAAAAAAAAACTTTTTTTCTTTCACCATTATTCCATTTAAAATGGCTACAACAGAGGAAATGAGAATAAAGTCTTTGTTTGTTATGAATCCAAAAATTATGAACGAAAAACAGGTATTGTTCGTTCATTCGTTTGTTCGTTTACTTTGGACAACGAAATAATGATGTTACGCATGCAGGTACCCTGTACGCGCGTTTGTGTTTTTTCCCCTCCTGACTTTTCCCCAGGTGTCCCTTATGTTCCTGATTATGCTCGTTGGTGTTTCCCACCTGGCAGTCATGAGTGCAGCGCCTGACTGCTGAGGTGGACCAATCAGTGGACAACCCTCCTAATTCCTTTTTCCATTACCCAATCACATCACACATCCCTTGTTTAAAAAACCCAGTCAGTTGGTTCTCCCAGAGAGACTCTTTTGATTGACCACACATGGACATAGACATTCTTGAGATACATACCTTTTTTTGATAGACAGACACTTTGCTCATACATACATCTCACTTTGTCCTGTTTCATGTGAGTATGTATTGCTGTGGTGTTTTGTTTGGTGTTGTCTAGTCAATTGTTTGCTGTGTGCTATTTAGTCCTCGTTCAACCTGTGTGTTTTTGTTTGTCCCTGGGAAAAGGGTTTTTTTAGCAAGTCGCCCTTGGGCATACACAACCCGTAGGAAAACTTTGTCTAAAAACACTATTTAGAACTGAGCGGACCACCCACTGTATTTTGTATTGATTAGTAGTCAGCTAAGCGGTTCTTGAGGCAGGCAAGTTAAGTTTAGGGGTGTTTTGACTATATTGTTTCATTTCTTGGGTTCAGCTCAGCCCCTTTTCCCTTCCCCCTTTACTGTGTGTTTATGATAAACATTTTATGTTTGACGGTAGCTTTGGTTGTCTGTGTAGTTTGTTCTCACTGTTCATTTACACTACACTAATTTGCATGAGTTTTATGTTATGGGTCTCTGTACCATCCACCCTAGACTACTAGAGCCACAGGGTTCGTAACAAATGAGCAAACGACTCCTTTTTTCGTTTCTTCGTTTATTCAGAAAAAAACAAAAAACATTTTTAAGTAAATTCTGTTTCCTCGTTCCTGCACGAAAGTCAGAAAAAACACCTGATATTTAGATTTTCCCCTGTGGGTGGTGCTAAATCTGGAATGCCTGTCATTGGTTAAACACACAGGATACGCATTCATTGTTTTTCAAATTAAGAGTTTACCTGAGGCCGTATGGTTATTTTTCACCATCTACTTTAGATTTGTTAGTCAACTACTGTATACAAGCTGTCAGCCTATTTGACTTAAGTGACTGAATAAATGTATTGAAATAGCCCAAATGTACATTTGTTACGCATTGACAGTCATCAGGCTGGTCATAGACAATGGGGTGAGGGGGATGATGTCTTGCAGGCTCAAGCTATTGAGGAAGGCAGCTTGTTGTCCTCTTTAAGATGAGCTGTAGAAGCTGAGGAACACCAGCCACTGCTCATCCCACCAACTGTTAATCCTCTACATCAGTGTTTCTTAATCCTGGTCCTCGGGACCCAAAGGGGTGCACGTTTTGTTTTTGCCTTAACACACACACACCTGTTGCAAATGTTGCGCTACCACTTAAACACTTGATTGATGTAAGTAACCTATAATCAAGCCTTTAGTTTGAATCAGGTGTGTGAGTGCTTGGGCAAAAACAGAAACCTGCACCCCCTTGGGTCCCGAGGACCAGGATTAAGAAACACTGCTCTACATTACTATTGAACACAAATCTATAGATCAATGCAGCCTTTATTACATTTGCTGCTCCAATATTGTGCAGTGTTACTGTGGTTGGTGTTTACTTATTAAAGACTAAATTATACATATGTTAGACAATGTAATAAATATTGACAGTTCAGTGAATTGCATTTCAACTTATTTGTAGCCTTTACATGCATATCTTAGATAATGACTGGGTTACATTAGGCAAACTTACACTTTACCATTTACCACGAAAATACAGACCATAGGTTGTAGTCAAGTCTAGGCATAGAAAATATCTACATTGGTCATCTATCTACACGGATTTTGACTTGTTATTTTGTTATCTTGTTTTTTTACACATAAACCATAAAACAACTTGATATTTCGATTTTTCTCACGTGGGTGGAGCGAAATGTGAAATGCCTGTCATTGGCCAAATGTATAGTCAGCACTACTTGTTCTTTCAAAGTAGCAGTTTCCCCCTTAATTCGATTAAAATATTATCTATCAATTATATTTTATTCAAGTTTATAAACTTGCCAATTACTGTTTATTGACTTATCAAGAAATGGGTGTTACTTTAACCAGAATTGTCGAGGAGTTCACCCTTCTAACTTCATTCATCTACTATTTAATAATTGATCTACTGATATCTATGAATATGTTAATTCAAAAATGCTGTAATGTTTTTCCATTTATATTAGTAATATTATAAGATGGCCTGTTGGTGTAGTGGTGTTGCTGTAAATGGTTAGCTAACTGATAGGGCTTATAGATTCAACACCCCCTTGAACTTCTTTCACAAATATTTTGTATCAAAATATTTTTTTCCTACACACCATACACCACACATTTAAAGGGAACTTTTAAGTGGAAAAAAACAATTCACACTACATTAAAAATATAATAGCTGTCAAGTTCCATGGGTCGGGTCAATGGAGAGCAATCTTCAAGTCATTCCACAAATCATCAATTGTATTTAGGTGGGGGCTCTCACTGGACCACTCAAGGATATTTACCTTTTTATTCCTTAGAGTTCCAGTGGTCACCAATCCTGTTCCTGGAGAGCTCCTTTTGTGTAAGTTTCACTCCATATGGCCTTAGCTGCAGTTAGTGAGTGGTCGCACAAGTAACTAGCACACACAAACACTTTAAGGTGTACTTTTCTGTTTCCTTTGGGAGGTTTTGGGAAACAATGCTTGTGTCTTAGAAATTGTTTTCAAATACATTGCACAAAAGAATTAAGGGAACATGTAATCATCACAGTATAACACCAAGTCAATTAAACATCAGGGATATCAATCTGTCCAGTTAGGAAGCATAAGCGATTGTGAACCAGTGTCATCTGTTTTGGTGCAAAAGAAAGTGACAACAGGTGCACTGGAGAGGCAACAGCAAGACAACCCCAAAAAAGGGAATGGATTTGCAGGTGGTGGCCACAGACAATTGCTCTCTCCTTATCCTTCCTGACTAATTATTCTCTAGTTTTGTGTTTTGTTAGTGTCCTTGTCACTACTGGTCACATAAGGCGGTACCTACAGCCCATTCAGGTTGCACAGGCAGTCCAGCTCTTCCAGGATGGCACATCCATACGTGCTGTCGCAAGAAGGTTTGCTGTGTCTCACAGTACAGTGTCAAGAGCATGGAGGAGATACTAGGAGATGGGCCGTTACACGAGGAGAGCTGGACAAGGCCGTAGAAAGGCATCAACCCAGCAGCAGGACCGGTATCTGCTCCTTTGTGTGCAGATACCGGAACAGGAGGAGCACTGCCAGAGCCCTACAAAATGACCTTCAGCGGGCTACTGGTGTGCATGTTTCTGACCAAATTTTCAGAAAGGGACTCTATGAGGGAGACATGAGGGCCCAACATCCTCTAGTGGGACCTGTACTCACAGCCTAGCACCGTGCAGCTCGATTGGCATTTGCCAGAGAACACCAGAATTGGCAGGTCTGCCACTGGCGCCCCGTTCTCTTCACAGATGACAGCAGGTTCACACTGTGACAGACGTGAAAGAGTCGGGAGACGCCGTGGTGAACGTTATGCTGCCTGCAACATCATCCACCATGACCGGTTTGGCGATGGGTCAGTGATGGTCTGGGGAGGCATATCCTTGGAGGGTCGCACAGGCCTCCATGTGCTAGCCAATGGTACCCTGACTGCTGTTAGGTACCGGGATGATATCCTCAGACCCATCATCAGACCTTACGCTGGTGCAGTGGGCCCTGGGTTCCTCCTGGCGCAGAACAATGCCTGGCCTCAGGTGGCCAGAGTGTGTAGGCAGTTCCTGTATGATGAAGGCATTGATGCCATTTACTGGCCCTCATGTTTCCCAGACCTGAATCCAATTGAGAACTTCTGGGACGTTATGTATCGGTGCATCCAAAGCCGCCAAGTAGGGCCACAGACTGTCCAGGAGCTCACTGATGCCCTGATCCAGGTCTGGGAAAACCCCCAGGACATCATCTGGCTTCTCATCAGAAGCATGCCCAGACATTGTTGGGAGTGCATACAGGATCATGGGGACCATACACACTACCGAGTAACATTATGAGTTGCCATGATGAAATTCACACAAGCTGGAACTTCCTGTGATTTCAATTGATTTTCAGTGTGTTTTTGAATCCAGCCATCAATCCAGTTGGTGATGTTGGTTTCCACTGACCGTTGTTACATCATTTTATTCTCAATGAATTACACAGAGTAGAGTAAAGATTTTGATATTTAATAAATTTCCTTCAACGAGACCTAATGTGCGACTAAAGTTTTTCCCTTATTATTATTATTAATTTTTTGAGCAGTGTATATACAGTGCATGCCCAAACTCAGATTACATTGTGGTGTATGTGACAGAGAAAGAATTCCGGTGTATTTCACTACAGGCAATGGAACATCAAAGAGTTTTCAAATTTAAACGGTATATAGCGAAACACAGAACTAAATGGACTTTCAAAAATCGTATATGGTCAATGTGATAATTTTGCAAGTTGGTGGGTCAGCTTTAATCACCATCGAACAGCATTTTCACTATGATCAAGTCCAGTTGATTCACTGGACATACAGTTCTCCTTCAAAGGATGTTAACCCCTTGTACAATTACATATTTTTAAGTGTTCATGATATTGATATTTAATCAGAACCAGTCATTTTAATCTGACATAAAGTTTACAGTTATTCCATGTTTTGGTTTACAGGAAATCATGCATGTAGTAGAAAAATAAATTTAAAAAGGAATTAGTGCAGGTGCAAAAATGAGTGAACCCCAATTTGCATTGATTAAATCGTCTGTAAGTATATCAGGTGGGTAAATAATTGGGTACCATATATGCCAATCAAAGAAGGGATGTGTAGGAAAGAGTTTAGACAGGACTCGGATAGAGACAGATGGTCGGTATGGTGTTATTCTTACAATTGAATGTAAAACACACCATGCCGAGAGGAAAGATCTTAGAGGCCATCAGGATGAGTGTAGTGAGAGCACATCAGTCTGTGGAAAACTAACCATCTCAACCAGATTGATCTACCAGTCTGAAATGCCTGGATACAGCGCTTAGCTGTGGTATACTGGCAATATTCCACAAATCACTGAGATGCATTATTACTATTATGAATCAACACAACAGGCTCATATACCATGATTATCAGCCAATCAGCATCCAGGATTCAAAGCAACCTGTTAATAATCTTTCATAAAGAAATACAAATAGAGAAATATTGCCATATTTTGGCATTAATAAATTAATTATAACTACTAATAGATTAATTAATACATATTAGATGAATAGTATGAAGTTGGGAGGGTGAAGTCCTAAGGTAGTATTGTTTTTGTCCAATCTGAAATGCCTGAAATCTCTATAGCAATGCAGTATAAAATAATAATAACATAATATCATTATCATATAACAGGAAAATGAAATGGCAAAATCCTTCTCATGAATCACATATTAGCATTAAACATAAGGCAAATTGTAAGGGAGAAAGCTAACAATAGGTAGCTTTCTCCATTTTTTTTCTCAATAAGTTGCTACATATTACAGTAATGCCAGAAATATTCTCAAACTAAACTGCACACATATCCATGCAAGGGAATCTTGCAGCCAGCTGAGAACTTATAACCGTAACTTTCGGTTTTCATTTGGTTACCATGGAAACATTTCGGCATGACTCGCGAACGTAAACACCTGTTCTCCTGAGTCTCCAAAATAAAATACAATCAGATCAATAATTTATTTGAAATTTTATTACGTTTTGCTGGATTATTAACTGAAATCTAACAGGCTACTGAATTTAGAACATTGATTCAATTGGCAGTTTTTCAAGGTTCAAGTAGCCTATTTACAACGATTTAAATGGAGATACGCAATCAAATACGTTTGGCTTTGCTTGGTGGTTTGGAGTGTAGTGAAAGAATTGGAAAAATATTATGTTTATCGTCAAAGTATTTATTTAAAGCATTCAATGGGCAACCATGATTAATAGGCTACAATTTCTGTTGTTTTGGTTGTATGCCTTCATTAAATTAGCTTGCTATTGCTTACCCAAGTAGCTAGCATATACCATTTATCTGTTCATTTCCAAGTTTGTAAACACTAGAATTGTGGTGGCTAGTTTATAACGCTGAAATTAATGTAACTTAGTAGGGTGTGCTGCTATTTTGAAAGGCAAGGAAGTGCTAGGCTTGATTTTGACCAATGACAGACATTCCACGTTTAGCTCCACCCACGTGAGAAAAATCGAAATATCAAGTCGTTTTATGATTTATGTGTAAAAAACAAGATAATAAAATAAGTCAAAATCCGTTTTTCTGTTTTTGTAAAAAAAAAAAAAAAAACCAAAATAACCGATTATCAAGCGCGTTTCTTTTGTCTGCTTGTTTCGTTTTGACGGGATAAGGAATTATACTCACGTACACGGACCTGTAATACATCTGCAAAGAATCGTTGTTTGAGAAAAATGGAAATCATGCAGCCAAATGAAAGGCTCCCCACCAATGTGATCCGATGCCAGTGTTGCCAACTCTCGCGAGTCAAACAAGCAACCGCAGCTTCAAAAACAAGCCCAAAACAAGCCCAATATTGTCTTAGTGTGTTACGTTCAATTAATGAGCCTGCAACGTATTAAAAGGAAACCACTCAGAGTTTGAAAAGCAAAAACATTTATTTCAATATCAACCAGCAAAGAATTCTTTACAAAAAATGATCAAACGTCAACAACGCGTATCCATTCATCTCTGATCACCTGCGAGCAAAATATGAGATGGAAAAGGAGAGGACAAGAGAACTAAGGGAGAGCTTAAAATACATAAGTACCATATGTATACCATATACCATAAACTGTAATAATAGATTCTGCTTTGCAGTATCTACACAGAGCTTTACTGTCATCACCAGGGACGCTGACAGGAATGACAGGGCCCGGGACAAAATTTAACGTTTAGGACCCAAACCACGGGCCAAAAAGTTAATTAATAGTAATTATATTACTGTCCAAAAACAGGTCATAAACGTTTTATTGTTTAATGTTTTAATTCATAACTAGGCCACATTCAAATCCCTTTGTTTTCAACACAGGTAATTAATTATGTCACATCTTTTCAATTCATAACCTACTCAGTCCCAATCAATTACTTAACAGCTACACATATTTAGATGTTCTCTTTTAGATTTGTCCTTCCATTTCTGTGCTCCTAGTTTTGGTTGCATGGTGGCAATGTTTTAGCCAGATAGCTACAGTACTGTAGTTAGACAAATGTATTGGTTAAATTTGAACATTTTTTAAGCTGCACTATGTAGGATTTGTTTCAGCAAAAAAAAAAATATACAATTACAGCATTTTGCAATTACTCACCCGTCAGAAAGCGGTTCCGCACCAATGCCCGATAGAGAATCACGTTCCGAATAAAAATATGAAAAATTGAATTACCTGTACCGAAAAAGTTTGACAAAGTTCTTCTTAGCCTTGCTAACGTTAGCTTAGGGTTCCTGGTAGCTAGCTACAGAGTGTTAGTCTTCTTTCGCTTTGCCGTTTTCGTAGTGTATGCTGTAGTAGACAAGGGAGGAACTGACTGTCGTCCTGGTCTCTAGCTGCCATTATAGTTTCTTACGGTAAGCAAACTTCGCTCCTTACGGCATACTTATGCTATATGTAATAACATCCAAGTAAGCGTTCACAAAATAAGCCAAGGAGGAAAGCCAGTCTCGCAGAAGGCGATTGGCTGAAACGGGATTGGCTGGGAAGTAGCGGCGTGCTTCAGAAATGATAGAATGACATTCCACTGGCACTTTTTTACTGAATAAATCCTACCTAGTGCAGCTTTAACAAAGTTATGTTGGCTGTTGGTGTTAGGGTATCACTCTGATTGGCTGTTGGTAGAACAAACCATTTTTACAGAAAAAGGTTTAATCATAATGCTGTATAAAAAAAGCAGCAAAGAGTAAAAAACGTTAGTTACTGGGAATGTAACTCCGGTTATATGAGTGGAGCGGAGCCCCCTAGAGGGGCTTTAGCTCCTAGTGGTTTACCCTGGCCGCGTCCGCGGCCGTACTGAAAACTCATTATGCAAGATGCGTCAGCCAATCAGGGCACGCCTGCCCCTATATATGACCCGTGAGCCCAGAGAACGTCCTCCCGAGATATTCAGCATAACTCCTGGGCCGGCAGGGCAACAGGTCTAGGGGGCTCCGCTCCACTCATATAACCGGAGTTACATTCCCGGTAAATAACGTTATATGTCGTGGAGCTCCGCCCCCTAGAGGGGCTTTAGCTCCTAGTGGTTCACGGCGGAGCGAGCGAGCCAAAAATGTACTCCCTGCCGGAACACCGGTAAGCTCAAAGGGTCCAGTAAAAACCGACCCCAAAAACCCCAAGACGAAAACATCCCGACAGCTGACACGGTCAGAAAGAGATGATCGAATGCGTAATGATGGAATCCCCCTAGAGTAGGCCCATGAACATAAGCCAACCCAGGGAGAAGGGATGTTGAGCTCAAGCGAGAGGGAAACGTATCCGTTCCACACAAGCA
>JACXGI010003658.1:0-20134 GCA_016801175.1 Esox masquinongy
CTAATTTTCTGAGATACTGAATTTGGGGTTTTCATTAGTTGTCAGTTATAATCATCAAAATTAAAAGAAATAAACACTTGAAATATATCAGTCTGTGTGGAATGAATGTATACAATATACAAGTTTCACTTTTTGAATGGAATTACTGAAATAAATCAACTTTTTGATGATATTCTAATTTTATGACCAGCACCTGTATATTGCCATATAATTTTCAATGAGGGCTTTTATTGTGATAAAGAAAATGAATGCTGCCAGCATAAGATCCTGCTGCTAAAATAACGCAAATGAAGCCTCATTTGGCCATCACTAACATGGGCCATAACGCCACACACCCTCGCCCCTTATTGATTACATATAATACGGCTAACTCAGTGTTTTACGGAGTGCATCTCCTCACATCTACAACCACAGCCCGTTTGAATCGCAGTGACTCTGGCCAGAGGGAAGAGGTATGGCCTTTATATAGAACACATGTACAAGCACTGAAAACAGTACTTGAATTGAAAGGAGATATACTATTTACCAAAGGAATACATAGTTATATGCCAACACGTTAAACAGCATATATACACTGTTGGGTGGTGTTTATAAAAACTGGAAATATAGTGAGACTAGTGAAATGGGTGGTGCTTGTGTTGCGCTACTTGCAAAAGATTTGTATTATAAAGTATTTGAGAGTATCCCCCTCAGTAATGAAATAAACCCAAGAGGCTTTATTGAACACGTAAGACGCTTTCACACAGTGACAAACACAGACAACTGAAATGCTTGAAATGAAGAAAAAAAAAACGGAAAAAAAAACATTTTATTGCACTTAAGTTGTAAGAAAATAAAAATTCTAAGTTGAATCAAACAAATACACAATCCCTTTAAGTTTTTTTTTTAATCCTGTCTGCTTTCTTTTTGCAAGGCAGTTACATGAATGAACTGAAAAAATAAAACACCTGCAATATCTGATTTCTCAAACCAGATGATAAATTAAAACAGAAGAAAAACAAATGAGGAGAAAGAACAAGATTGTTTTCTTTTTTTTAATATACAGTGTTATACCACTTTCACAGTTCAGCTTGAGCTCCTTTCTGGGCAGATTGACTTTGACGAATTGTTTTGGCTACAATGTTCTGTTTACTTGAAGGTTGCCTGTAGGTACGTTTTCCATTCACAAACCATCAGGCGACTAACTGCTAAGTGAGGCTAGCTAGCTCTGTGCAGTTCGCCGGTAACATTGGTAACAACAATTCATAACACTAAGACTCTTTGCTTCAACTGCAGTTGTTGGACTGTGTCGGTTGAATCCGTTTGTTGTTGTCGCTTCAAACGTGCCAATGATAACAACAATCGCATGTGGACAATGGACAGTTCTTTCATTTGCTCTTTTTTTTTTTTTTTTAAACCAAAAATACATTTGCTAATTTTTCCTTTTACTCTTTGCCTTTACACACAGCATCTAGACAGTTTCCCACAGAACAGGCTGAAAGAGCTTTGTCCCAAGGAATGTGTTAACAATTTGCCCAAAAGCATAATCAAGCACGCACACGCACGCACACACACTTTACTTCCCATCGTTTCCTCTATGCAGGCAAACCTGTCTAGGTCTGTCCAACACACTCTCTCGTCTAAGCCTCGTTGAGGCACGTTTGGCTCAAGTTTCAGTGGCAAAAACAAAGGTTGTTTGTATTTATCATGTTTCTCTCTTTAAAAAGTCCAAACATTGGAAGAGTCAATTTTGGAATTTAGTCTGGGACTAAAACGTCACAGCAAGTTAAAGTTCCATCTTTTTATCTGTTTTTGTAGTTTTTTTTTGTTTTTTTTTTACTAGCAGCATAAATACAGTTTGGCCACTGGGAAAATAGTACTGGGTGGGAGGGGGCCACTATTCCTGTTCTCTCCCCCTGTATTGAGGAACCTACCCAGCCAGACTGGTTGGAAAACTCAGGACAGCATGTCACTATTGGGAGACTTAACATCCCCAGACATTAGCTAGAAATAAAAGAAAAACCCAAACAGAAATGAGACGTGGTGAGATAACAAAAGCAAAGAAGTGACTAGAACAGGGTAACACTGGGACTCGTTGCCATTGGCAACAGTAAGCAACCGACCCCCCCCCCCCTCCAAGAACAAACAAAATCCATTTTCTTTCAACTATTTGAATGGTTTTAGCTACAAATCGAACTCCAATTCATGTATATATGTATGTGACCCTGGAACTAACAGACTGATGAACAATAGGAAACAGAATTAACAGTAAACATGATATAAGGCCTGATGCTTTAGGCTTATTCATCCTGTTTTTTTTGTTGGACCAATCAGATTCTTGGCTTGACGTCTCTCTTAATCTCCCTGACCAGAACCTCCATTGCTAATATTTTGCGTGTTTTCAATAAAATGTATTCTAATTTGACATTGGAGTTTTCCTCTGCCTTTGCCACGTAATTGTGTACAGTGCGGGTTTATGTCCATTTAATAGTCGGTTGGCGCTTTGTTGGGGATAAAAAATAATCTATCTTTGTACATCTGAACGAACACTTGTCAGGCTTGAGCGAACAAGTCTCTGTTGCGAAGAAGCTGCCCCAGTAGCCGCAGAGTGGAGTCATTTCTTCGTCAGTTCCTGTCTTTTTTCTGCTCCTCCTTTAGCGGATGAGTCAGTTCCACTTGGCCTTAGCCTACTGCAGGAGTGGTCAGGCCACACCCCCTTACAGGCCACACCCCCTTCCACCCCTCCTGATTCTGACTCCGCCCCCCGCAGGTGGGAGGGGACCAAAGTAGGAGGCGCTGGGGCTGACAGAGGTGCCTGTTGATGGGGAGGGGCCAGATGTGGAGGGGGAGGGGCCTGTTGTGGTGGTGGTGGTGTTGAGGGTGGGGGTGTTTTCCGTGTGCGCGCGCACACGAGTGAGTAGTTTTAGGGCGACGTTGCCCTTTGGATGTCGAGTCGTCTCCTCATTCACCCTTCACCCCGTCTCGCTCCTCCCCGTGTCCCGCCGTCCTCTCACTTCATGTCTACGTCAAAGTCCAGCACCAGCAGCTTGGTCTCCTCGGTACCGTTGCGGCTGCCAACGGCACATACCAGCTTGGTGTTGGAGGCCCGGATGCGCCACACCACGCCGCCACTCCCGCCGCTCTCCAGCGTCACCAGGTTTCGGATGAACTCGCCGGTCTTCAGGTCCCAGAGCTTCACGGTGCCGTCGTCCGAGCTGGTGATGACAAAGTTCTTGTTGAACTGCAGGCACGTCACGGCACTCTGGTGCTTGTGGGGACCTGTCGGTTGGAGCCGGGGGAGAGAAGGGGGGGGGGGAGAGGTTACTGAGTTTGCGATAAATCGTTTGGTTTTCCCCCTGCAGTGGCCCTACAGAGCTGTGGAGAGAGAGAATGTTCTAGATGAATGCCGTGGACGAGAGCAGGCTGAGGGAAGAACAGCTCGGCGGTGGCCGACCTTAGCAACCCACACGCTGGGATGTTCACATCGGTATTGGCCAATCCTCAGGCAGACGGGGATCTGAAACTAGGGACAAAACTGGCGGCGAGAGAGCTAGAACCGTGTTCTTTTTTTTATTTTTATTTCTGGAGGCTGTTAAGGCGGTGAAATAAGGCACCCGGGCTTGGCCCCGTCTGCGGTGGAAAACCCTGGGAGAGGAGGGCTTGGTGGGCTTAAGGCTGTCACTGACGACAGCTGACGAGTCGCGATGCTGACTGCTGCCTGGCGCTGTGTGTGTGTGTGTGTGTGTGTGTGTGGCATGGAACACCCATTCCGTGTGCAGATTGGCAGATTGTGGGTTCTGTGACTGTTGCCTCCTCTCTAGACTGGGCGTCCTCATTTGTGTGTGTGATTATGCAGGTGACAAACCCCAGAGTTTAATCAAACCGTGCAGTATTCAACCACACACACAATCTATTTCAGAAATGAGGAAGAAACCGGACGCTCATCACAGATGTACAGCTCCTAATCTACGAGGTCCGGAGCCTGCTGATTTTCCGTTCTAACTCATCGCTAATTGCGCCCACCTGGTGTCCCAGGTCCAAATCGGACCCTGATTAGTGGCTGGCAGTGCCTCCGAGGTCTAGAGTTGGATTATTTTCTTTTGTCCAAAGAGATGTGTTAAGTTTCCCCTATCAAAAATCATCCATGAGCAACTATGTGAAGTACACTATGAAATGTGGCATTAGTTATTCATTAACCCACCTATTAAATATCAAGAGGAACCCAGAGAAAAGGGCTCCACAGGCAGCCTTGTTAACACCCTCATCAAGGTCTGCCAGGCTCGTTTTGCACTCTGCCTGCCTCACAAAGGTCTGAGGACACACCAAGCCCCACCTCCTCCCCACCTCGCCCGTTTCATTTCCACAACAAAGCAGCCGACTACACCGTTACCTTTCCGTTCAACGAGCCGCCCGTTGTTAGTCCATTGTCTTATCTAAACGCGCCATTGAAAGGAAGGCAGAAATTGCCCATCGACCCAATTAAGTGACCTACAAAATCCCAGCACCCCCCCCCCCCGTTGCCCCCCTAGCGTAGCAACCCCTGCGTCGTCACCCCCCCCAAACCAAGACAGAACCCCATCCCCCAATCCTAAACCTCCCCTTCCTCTCATCCACATGCAGCACCCCATCCCCCTTTACTTTCATCCCTTATCCCTCCCCCTCTCTCATCCTCTATGATTCCCTTTGTTCCAAGGGTAAAGGGACGTGTGATTTGTAGGTCCCTGGGACAGGTGGGGTTTGTAGTTCTCTAACAAGGCCCTTTTGGGTGGGTGGCAGCAGTTTTCGCGTAGCGGAGTGGGTCAAATGGCATGCCTTTTAATTTGAGGTAACGATAGTCACTGCTAATGGCGTGGGTGAGGACTGTTGCACAGACAGACAGAGTGGAGAGAGCGGCTGGCTTGCCGTGTGTTGCCTCTGTTTGGTCACGCACAGCCGAGCACGTCATTGAGGGAATATCTCTGAGGCAGCAACAGAGTCTTTCGCCGGGGTCCAAATTATTTGCCAATTCCAGACATTTCCTCTTCACGGATAAAGGAAGGCGGCAGAGTTGTTTTGGTGGTACATAGCCGTGGTCGGACTGAGGTTCCCGCCGTACCGTGCGAGACGTTTTCAGAAATTTAAGTCCAAACTATCAACAACGTTTGTATTAAATACACCTTAAAATGTAAGGAAAACCGGTTGAAAATAGTACTTAGTCCAATTAGAGAGACTTGTTGTATTTATTGAGCGCAACACTGTCACATACGTAATGAACACAACTCCGGGGCCCGATGGAGGCGTTTCCGAAAATGTGCCCAAGTCTAGTCGGCGTTGCCGGAGACTCACCTTGCAACGTCTGCAGGCACTGTCCTGTCTTGATGTCCCAGATCTTGACGGTTGAGTCGGCGTTGCCGGAGACCAGGATGTTGTCTTTGAGCTCCATGCCGCTGGTGAGCGACTGGTGGCCGGTCAGCGTGTGAATGCAGTTCCCCGTCTCCACGTCCCACACCCGGATGGACGTGTCCAGGCTACCGCTCACCACATGGATGCCGTCGAACTGGGGCGGAGGGACACAGGGCGCCAAAGCATTACCACAAACGCAGGTTGACGCCAAACCGATTCTAGCGATTAGCATTCCGGGCACTGTTTGGAATTAGTCCATCAAATGTATGAACGAGCCCGCTTTTAAATGTATTAATGACAACAGGATGTCGTAGACGCCAATATCGAGGCAGAACAATTCATCAGTGGAGGGTCTGACTGTGTGCTACAATAATAAGATCCCGTAAAAAGAAAAAAACAGTAACTTGTAATGAGATAGCGTGTTTGACAGATTTAATTCAATTAAATGGATTCCAGTCGATTGTCTTTTCCAGCCAATATATTCCATTATGAATAATGAATTCAATGCATTAGTATGTGTATAACATCAGATTAACTAATTAGATATAATACATTGCATTGATTTGTCCAGCTTTTCATGACAGTGTCAGTCTACAGCAAAGCACATACCGACACATTGGCATATAATGTTATGGACCAGTATCACAACCTTGGGGTTGTGAAACGTGTGGGGTCACCCGATTTGACAATAACAAACCATGAACTAAAAATATAGACTGAGGGAGGGATGAGGAAGGACTCTCGTCGTCTCCTCCATCTCTGGGAAAGGGACGGAAGGCTCTCTGCTGTCCTAGTCCCTGTGGTCTGTCTTGTTTCACTGACACTTCAACTATTGCATAAATGAGATCCTGTTTTACAGTTTCCAACAAGATTTGTAATTTACACCAAAATGACCAATGGATCTATAAATGTAATTTATTTGAGGAACTATTCTGATGGCGGGTAAAACTGATTAGTTCTACTTTTTATTTTCAGAGGAGCCCAGATAGCAGGACAATGAATAGAAAATTGGAGATGCTTGAATTGGGGCTGATTTTACGTAATTGAAATTATCAGAAAACTGCATGGTTCTCATAGAGGTCTGGAGACGAAAACCAATTATAAACTGTGTTCTTTGCATCCTGAATGCTGATTGGCTATAAACCATGGTATATGAGAGAGCTCTTAGCCACTGTATATTGGCCATATACCACACCCTCTCATGCCTTATAGATTCAATGTAGAATTATGAAGTAGGATGAACTGTACACGTCTCCAGACATCAAGTAAATGATAGACTGTCATGGATGTATCACTATGAATGTATGAGTGTATTACTATCACTGTATGAGTGTAGCACTGTATGACTGTATCACTATGAATGTATTACTCTCACTGTATGTGTAGCACTGTATGACTGTATCACTATGAATGTATTACTATCACTGTATGAGTGTAGCACTGTATGACTGTATCACTATGAGTGTATTACTATCACTGTATGAGTGTAGCACTGTATGACTGTATCACTATGAGTGTATTACTACGACCGACTATGACTAGGACTATATGAGCATTGTTATGACAGTCCGTCATAGTAATACAGTGTATGAGTGCGTGTGCTCCATGAGCGTGCATGGACTCATACCTGCAGTGAGTAGACTCTGTTGGTGTGTCCCTGCAGCGTGTGGAGGCAGGTCTCCGTCTCGGGGTCCCAGACCTTGACCATGAAGTCGTAGGCCCCGCTGACCACCCGGCGGCCGTCGTACTGGACGCAGCGCACTGCCGCCACGTGGCCCATGAGCACGTGCAAACACTGGCCCGTCTCGATGTCCCACACACGTAGCGTGGCGTCGCGGGAGCCGCTCACCACCCTGGGAGAAGGACAATGAGGGGTCGGCATGACCATTCATCTGTTCTAAATCTTAATCTGTGCTTTGTCAAATCTCAGGGGCTGGGGTACGTTGGGTACGTTCAGGTGATAGTACTGGTGGGGGAAAGGGAAGCCAGACTGAGTGGTATGGCCCCAAAACATTTTTTTGGTGGATGGGACTGATGTAGGCTGAGATATAGCAATCATCGAAGGAAATTGCTTTTAGATTTAATGTTTATAACCTGTTTAGTATAACAGCTTTAAATGGAGTCCTGGGTCTTTTTTTCCCCTGGGACTTTTTTGGGCATCAGTTGTATTACGACAGTTGATGAAAGCAAAACAAAAAGACGGATAAATTACATTTGCTGCTTCCTCACTCTGACAAACACGTTCCCGTCTTCGAGTCAGTACATGAACATCAACAGAGAGCCCAGAACAAATCACAGCACCCCCCCCTTGCTAAACCCGCAACCCCTCTAGCGTGGAGCGCAAACAGTTTCATAAAGAATTTGGCTGCGTAGGCTACTCCTTAATGTACAAAATGGCTTCCTGCCTCCGGCACCGGCCAAGATGGAAATCATTGCCACTTTTTAAAAAAATTTTTTTTTAATTTTACCGTCAGCCCGGTAGCTGCCAGAGGCTCTTTGGCTGAGTGAATAGTCAAATGTTACTCGAAACCCAATTGACCTCGGGGCGGAAAGAGCACTAGAAGGAAGAGAATTGGGTGAGTGGCGGCTCACTTCGGTGGGCACTCAGGATCTATTCAGTTACCAGCAGACTCCTTGACACACTCCGCCAAGCACATTGTCATGCTGCGAGTGTCCACTGATGTGCTTTTTTTTTAAAAATAATCTTTGGCCATAAGATGTGGGGATTTTTGTTACCAGGACTAGAACAAAGCAAACAGACCAGGCGTTTTAGGAGCATAGGCTACGTAGTTTTCAGAGCAGCGTTTCTCAACGATCCCCGTGGTACAGGCTCACGGTCACTACTAATCTAGTGTGTGTGTGTGTGTGTGTGTGTGTGTGTGTGGGGGGGACCTACCTCTTCTCGTGGAGGTGCATACAGCGCACCGTTGAGGTATGCCCGTACAGCGTATGGATACATTCTCCTGTCTCTGCGTTCCAGACCTTCAGCGTCCGGTCAGTGGAGCCACTGATGATGATGTTGTCCCTCATCTGGGACGACCACACGCCACCGGTGTGACCCACCAGCGTCCTCAGACACTAAATGAGAGGGGGAGGGAGGGGGGATGACACGTTAGCATTCCTTCACACGCCTCTGCCCGGCTCACAATGCCCGGCTGACCCAAACCAGTCTGAACCGTGCCAATGGCTCCATTGGGTTTGGCTCAACGGTGTGCTGGGTGAAACTACGACACACGAGCCTGACATCTCTTTCCCATGAGAGTGGAAGTCACACTTTGGTCCTCAGAAACAAATAATGAGACAAGTCGGAGACAGCCGTCTGACTACTGGATATGTATGTTCAGTTGGAGGCATGATGGGATATCGGGCCAAGTTCACATTCACTCCAGGAAGTATAAGAAAGTGAATTGAAATTGTTCTGACCTTTTAAAAAACCCTCTAGTGAAGTCATTCCATATGTAAGCCAGCTAGGACAACGACAATACGTATCATTTTGACCTTTCCTCAGTCTTTTGTAATTGCTTTTACTTATCTACAGAGAATGAGCAGCCATTTCCTTTTTTCGGTTTCCGGAGGACGACGGCCGACAGGCCCGAGTTCAAATAGCCTACTATTTGAAACACTTTCATCCCCGTCACACTTGCTTCATTGTGCTTGCGTGGCACATTGGAGCCAATAGGATCATTACACAAGAGACACCCATTTGCACGAAGCACTACAGACGGCCAGCGTCACTGGTCAAAGTGTTGGAAAGATTTCAGATGGCTCTGAACCCAGGTTTGTTCTGGGAGCGCTGTGACGTGTGCCAGGGGCGTGTCATGGTGGGTGTAAACATTCAGCCCCTGACTATGGATGACAAAGCATCAAGGCAAAGCAGCTCGGCGGGCTTTTCATTACAGTGACCATGTGACTGTGACGCTTCACTAACGTTGCAACGTGACCTTTTCTCCCCACCTCCCCCACACGTCGAGCTCCTTGCTGCCTTTCGGTGCCACAAGTCCTCCGTTTGCTGGAGCTTAATAACAGTCACACTACGGATCGGGGAGAGGAGTCTGGTCGCAAAAACAAACGGGAGGCCTTAAGTGACGTTTCTAGAAGGATCTTATGAGATCTGGAAATGTCTGCTGCTGGGGACTCAGTTGTTCTCTTTCAGCCGCACAGAAAGTCTGTGTTACCAGGGTTATGGACACCCCAGTAAAACTGTGTTCTGGTATTCCGGTTATGAAATCGCGGATGCTTTCTCTAATGCTCTCAGGCGATTACAGCCTACTTAAACGGAGTCAGGGAAAGAAGGACCCATGAAAATTAAAGGGGTTTAGGTGTCTTTATCTGCCTGCGTGGAATAAATATGAAAGAGGCAGCTGTTGGCGCTCAGAGAGAAAGATTAAGCATTCTTCTCGAGGGCCTGTTAAGGGTTTGTTTGAAGACGCCGGGGTTTGATCTAATACTCTACTGTTTCATTACACTTTCTTTATGGATTGTTTGATCCTGGGTGTAAACATTTGGGGGGGAAAGAAAATCCTGCTGCATTCAGAACCACAATTTCTTTTTGCTCTCACTTTGAGCAGCAGTAAAACGTTCCTGGTATTCTCATTACATGTAGTTCCCAGTGACATTTGGGAAGACTGATTGGTGGCCCTGTTGAATGGCAATTACCCGCGGACTGACTGATATGTTCTGTGTTCAGTGCCTGATCCACTCTTTATTGTAACAGACACCGAATAGAAGCCACGACCCAATCTTTGTCCGGCAGCAAGCTACAGGCATGTGACGCTAACTGACAAACACAAAAAAAGTCGAGCCAAACTAAATACACGACAACCGGATGGTTACAACACCAGAACACTCTACACGGTGCTGAACGACAAGATGGCTGCCAAGCCCAGGCCACACGTCACCTCCAGACTCAGACCCGACCACAGGACTCGTTTCTCAGACAGATCTCGCGGTCCGGCAGGGATCAGGGAGCGTCTGTGTGCTGTGGAGGGGGTTGTTGCGCTGCCGCGTGCATTTTAACAGACCTGGTGGTTGCCCACAGTCTAAGCATGACTCAGACGAAGAGGGAAGGGCAGCAGAATAAAACGAGAGTGAGAGAGGGCCTTTCAAGGACACTGAAGAGATAGATGGAATGAAACGAGGGTTTTCCCGGCCCGGCTGTGTAAATCACTGGGCCATGTCAGGCAGGGGGGAAAATGCAAACCCAACGCGGCGCAGCCGTGACCTCTGCGTGCTTGTGATTCGCTGATACGGCCGGATATTTCTGTTTGACGGTAAAACACGGTCGTGAAGTTCACGAGCCACAAATCTCACGCACGCGCGCCCCTTGAGGTTCCCCCGAGTGGCGATTCCTGCATGACGGGCAAAACATATGGTCTCTCACAACAAACGGACGACCCAGTCAGAAGAATCGAACACATTCGCTGATCAATCCATGCTGTTTCAATGTACATGCCCTTCCTCCTCCTGATAGTGGAAAATCTGCCAGCCTGCTATTTGTCTGCCATTTTAGATCAGCCTGACAGGCAGCCAAGGGTGTGTGTGTGTGTGTGTGTTTGTGAAGCAGCCGAGTTCTCTGTCGACAGGCACCACACCAAGGACTTTCACTGCTCTGGTGAGCAGACCGGAAGCCTTTGAAGAGCTGGGTGCCTTGCCACAGCGGCGTGTGTGCGCTGTTTGTGTGTGTACACATATTTATGCGCATGTAGATCAAACCTTGACAGCTCTCACTGAAAGTGAAGGGCAGGCAAAAGACAAAGGTGTCTGCCTCAAACGGATGGAGTCAGCAGTCAGCGCCACATTACCCCGACCAACATCTGCTCAGTACACCCCAGACAGACAGGCGGACTCTAAAAACTCAAAGGCCAATTTAACGTCCAGGGCTGCTATAAGCACCGTGCGTTCCAAATTGCACCCCATGCCTAATAGAATGCACTACTTTGGACCCAAAAGGCATCAATTTAGGAAGTGGCAGTAATCTGCCGGTGTAATCATGTCTTGATTGCTCCCAAGGGGGGGGGGTTGTATCATGTAGCTGACAGAGAGGGGAAGAAACCCTCCAGTATCGAAACAGACAACATCTAACAATCCTGGTCTTGGAAGATGATGGCTGTTGTCAACGTCAAAGGCTGAATTCCAGCGCAGCCGTCTGTTATCTGATCTGAACACATTTTAATCTGACACAGGGAAATCAGAACACGTTGTTCCAGGGCTACGATGTATAAACAAGTACTGTCCCTGACATTTATGGTGACATTATGGCACCAAGCATCACGACCCAGAAGTTCTTCCCAGCTACACACAAATGCCAGGTGCCATTTTGAAAAATGCTGCTTGGAAACCCAACCTGCCATGACAGAGGGGTTCACAAACCATGTGGTAAACATCTGTTTTGCACATATCATTTAATTCCCTTTACTCTTTATTAGTGCACAAGATCAGGAATTTGGGACTCGAGCGTCGTCTAATGACTGCATCCAATCATTGAGTGCTGCATATCAGACAGCACATTCTTTTGGACAAAGGAATTCAAACCACGTTGGTTGTTGCATTCCAATCGGAGACAGCTTATCTTTTTCAAAATAAAAGTGTCCCAAAAACCAAAACAGGAGAGCTTAGTGTCTAAGGACTCGCAAGCTGCAGTTGAAGGACAAAATAACTGAAAAATACAATAAAAAAAAAGAGACATGGGGAGAATGAAAACGGAGGCTTTGGACAGACGATTACAGGGACAACATTTTCTCTCTGTAACATCGCATTAAAAGTTTAACAAAAAAAAAGAGCTAACACTGCTTTGTAACTGAAATGAGTGTCCTTCAAGGTCCCTCTTGAAGCATGGGTTCCTCTATCTCCTATCGATCCAGTGGGGAATAAGCCTTTAGTCTGGGTGTTAGCTACTGAAAGCTGGGAGGAAATAGGCTTCTCTGAGCACCAATGTGGATGGAGGTTTACACCACTTAAGCTGGGACTTGGAGTGGAACGCCAAGGTGGGAGAGGAAAGGCACGCACGCACAGATATCTGTGAAGACAGATGGACAGAGAGAGCTAGATAGAATAGCTACAGTGTTTAAGGTAGCCATTTTGTGTCTTCCAAAGCAGGAAAAGGATGTGTCATCGCTGGGCTGTACCCTGACCGGGGGCATCCAGGTCAGCACAAAACAAGCCTGACTCGCCACCACCAGCGATGATTGATGTCGAATATGAAAGAGAGACTTACAACTGCGGGGAATAAATGAGAGAGAACAGAAAGACAAGATAGGCTTGATATAGAGCAAATGGGGTATGTTTTTTTTTCCTGTTTGCCACCTCTCTGCCTTTCAGGTGGGGGAGTTGCGCATCTTGGGCTTCGTGGTCGCTCCTCGCATCGACAGGGGCTTCAAACACAGTCGACAGTCGCGTAATTGGCAGTTCCCTTCTGCCTGCTGAGAAATTCCGTCTGGTGTCGCACAGTGTTCAGGCAACAGATAGGAGTTCTTCACAACAGACGTTTTCAAGCCCCTTCAGCCTTGATCTGAACCATCACAGTAATGTGGCCCAGGTAAGAGAAAGATTCCTTTGGAAAAGGTTCCAAACTGCCAAACTGACACGCGAGTTTCAGTTCACCTTCCAACAGCTCTGATCTCCGCTGTCATAATGAAGCTACCTAATCTGAACCACGACCAGCTGGTTCGAGGCATCAAGGCAACCAACCACGCGACAGGAGGCAGGGGCGGGAGCGGCTTTGGTGGCTCCAGCCCAGATCCTTCGTGGGACGCGGGAACGGAACGGCCTCAGGCCAGCCTGCCAGGTTATACTGACCAATTAGAAATGGCGCACACCCACCCACACACGCCTCAGAGAGTCAATGTAGCATCAACCGCAGAGTAACAAGGTGACCGGATGGACATCACTAGCGGCGCTGGGGACGGAGCCTATCCGCATCAGGCGACTTTGGCTACTGATCTTTTCACATCAGCACAAAGCTGAGAGAGGCAGACGCGCCGTATAATCACTCGGCTTGGCTGACTGCCTGATCCGATCAACCATGAGGACGAAGCCTTTCTGCCGCGTTAAGGACGCTCTTTTTCAGCGTCGCAGTTCTCGCACTCGGAGTGTCTCTCCATTCAAGGGGAGAACATCTGAAAGATTCGGTAAATTCCCGTATCCTTTCTCCATACACATCAAAAAGCAAAGGCGAGAAAGAGAGAAATGTCATTAAAGGAGCAGTGAGAATGGAGCCGGTACAGAGTGGAGGTGAGCCGGGGTGTGATTTACAATGTTCTATCAGGGCCCGACCCCCCTCGCGAGGCCTATAGCGTATGGCCCCATTTTAGCGGACCCCATAAACCAGCAGCACAAGGTCCGTGTCAATGCTTAGGCCCTGGTCATGAATACTAAAAGCAACTCCGTCACACGTCTGAGGAAACAAACTGTTCACTGTCTCTGGACGGCCGATTGTAGGAGTAGGGGCAAGAATAACAAAATGGAAGTGGAAAGAAATGGTGCAGCATTACAAGAAGGCAATATGTGAACATTTGTAGTTTACCAATCGATTGTAATTATCCAGGGATAGATTTTTTGGGGTGAATCGGAATCAAGAAAAACACCACAGCCACTTTGAGTAAAATGTACAGTGGGCCGTAAACGACCGCAGTAGCATCGACAAAACGTACGCGCAGAAATCAATGCAAAGCGCTCACCGTGAATCTGAAGCACTGAGTAAAGACGCACCGGGTCATTTAAAGAGCTGCCATTAGAGGAGGACGGACTTCCTGCTAACGTGCCAATACTGATGAGAGCGTAATAAGAGGTACACAAGTAGCAGCTAGAGCCCATTTACAGAGGGCCCAGAACAATCCCACTCTGTTACCGTGACATCCACACAACATAGACGCAGGCGGACGGAACAATCAACGGGACAATCAATCTCCAATGCGTACCGATGAGTGCACACCAGGTCTGAACAGTAGTACCGTGAGTCAACTGGCGTTTTAATTGGGGTGGGGGGGTTGAAGCTTACCTTTCCAGTGACCGCCGACCACACCTTCAGCGTGTTGTCATCGGAGCCACTCACTATGCGGTTACCGCAGAACTGCAGGCAGGTGATCACATGGTCATCGTGACCCTTGAGCACCTGGAGACGATTAACGAGTGCAGAGGGAGGGAGGGAGGGAGGAGGGAGGGGTGGGGAAGAAATCGAGGCGAGTGGGGTAAATGTCAAGAATCAAACAGGGACACAGACGAGGCTGTTTTTCTCCAGACATCAAAGATGGCGGGGTAAATGTCAGGGAGATGCGTCGCCGGCGTACAGAGACGAGGTCACATGACAGTCGGCTCTGCGAACCACAGTGTACGCTACTGAGGCCACAGGAGAGCAGCTACACCAAGTCCTGCCGGCCAGCGTGCTGAAATTTGCCAAACTAAGACATACTAGGCATATTAGGGAGACAACTACTTTTCTGGTCAAGCTCAATGTAAACTCTTTAAAACAGGGTGGAGGCAGAAATGGACAGGAATTAGCACATTAGCAGCAGCCTGGCCTACAGATGAACCGCCATTTAAAAAATAGTTAATGAAAAAGAATTAATATTAGGGGAAAAAAAGACTATTTAAAAACAGGTGACCTATGGTTTTCAATCACACCTCGCATGTAAGAGTCTTATCGACTTGGACGGCCGTTCTAATTTAAAGCCACTTTATATCAAATCCATAGGACTCCAGGGGCGAGTAAAGATATAATGAAACCATCTCAGATGGATCGAACAAAAGGCTTTCGACCTCGAATGAAGAAGGGCTTTTGAGATTCATACAAAAACGCCATTAAAACCAAAAATGGAGAACTTGCTGATGAAAAGAAAGGTAATACTCTGGTCCGGTGAGGAATGTGAATAATCTACGTTACATAAGCTGTCGGCAGTAAGGGGAAGCGAAGATGAAATGGCTACCTTGGGTGATTTGAGGTCTCCCCTCCTCCAGTTAGTGTCTATCCGATGCTGCCGGATGTAGGCGCTCTTCCAGGGGCTGTGGGTGAAGCCTGGCTTGGTGATTTTCCGCTTCTTCAGGGGCAGGGGCTCGTCAATGCCTGCTTGTGAAGCGAGGAGAGTACCGGTGTCAGTCGGAGAGACGGCCTAGCGAGCACCAGGATGCCGGCGCTCCGTTACCTTCACTAATGGACATTATTGGCCGAGCGAGAGCGACCGCCAAAAGAGCACGACGTGGCACTCAAGAGTCACGCCGCCGGAACGCAAACACAGTGAATGGCCACTTGGAATGATTCAGACCAAACTAGTCTAGTGGTGTTATCCACAGGAAATGTTTTACAGTGACAAGTTGTTAAGCACATTCCTATTGGCCAGCGCTTGTAACCATTATGTCCACGCCGTGTTTCAGCTGTGTGTGTGTGTGTGTGTGTGTGTGTGTGTGTGTCTATGAATAGGTCTACGAGTCAAGGCTCACCCTCTTCCCGGCACTTCTCTCTCCAGAGGAGGTTGTCTTCGGCCAGGATTCTCCAGTAGCGACACGTCTGAGCAGCCTGCAGCAGGTCCTTGGGCTCCAGGAACGACAGCACATACAGGGCCAGCTGACGGAGGAGAGGAGCGAATGAAGGGGGAGGGAGAGAGGAAGCAGAGGAAGAGAGACAGAGAAAAGAGGTGTCCTTTGTAAAAATGTAATGTTTTGTTCTAAGTCCAATCAGGCCTTCTGCGACTGAACTAAATCCGCGAGCCATCGGAAATCCACAGTGTTCTTTTCAGTCAGTTTAAATGGCCCAGAAACACAGCTAATTCACAGTCATTAGAGGATTGAGAACTGTTGTGAGAATTTCAGAGTGTTTCTTCGATGTGCCCCAGCAGAACCACTGATTGTGTATTGACTTGGTTTATATGGTACTACAGGGTGTCATCCAGCCCTGTCCTGGACTCATCCATATCTGGAGCCCCAGGGAACTGGATTCTGTTGAAGCGGCCCTGCTTACTGAACCCCACCCTAACGCTCTCAGGCTCCAAGAAAGAGGGGTAAAAAAGGGAAAGAAAGGCACAGAACAGAGAGAAAAGGAACACAAACAGCAAAACAGGAAGAGCTGAGATGGCGTGAGAGGTGGCTGGCTAGGCAGTCTCTCAGGGTCCGACCTCAGCAAAACCAACCGCTGAAGGGGCTCATTTGGCGTCCAGAACTCAGCGACAGGTAGATGAAGGCCTGTCCACGGAGTGGCAGGAGGCCGGCCGATGAGTTCAGATTGATTTCCCGAGGCCATGGAACAGAGACACGGGTTAGGGTGACGAGGAGGTGTGAAGGGGTTCTCACCTCTTTGGGCAGCAGGGAGATGAAGTCACGCTGGAACTGCGGTTCGATGACCTGCATCATGTGCTTGACCTGCGTGGGCTCACAGCTGTCGATCAGCTCGTCCAGCGCCAGCAGTTTTTCCGGGCCACTCCAGCTCTGAAACCGAGTGAAGGGGCAGGTTAGGGTACAGGTAACTGATGAGCTTATATTGACGGAGTACTTCAGTTCTGGAACACAGTGAAGGGAGTGATGGGTAATGAAAGAAACATGATATGACCATCTGGACTTGCCATGGTTGAGCTAAACCCCCCTCCCAAGCCGCCTTGAAATATATCTATATAAAAAACTGGAACTGTTGAAATGTGAAGGTGTTTTCAAGCCATTGCTCAGATTTGTTAATACATAAGCATTTCTCTGTACTTTTAATGTCCACGTATCAGCCAGTGCTCATAACAGATTCCCGCAACAGAAGCCAGTTACCCCAAGGCCCCTCGCCCCTCATTACACCGACAACAGGCGCATTAAAAGGGCTATTCCACATCAAGCGCCTGGCCCTCGTCAACGCGGTTATTACCTTTCCGAGGGGGATTCCTCCCGGCTGAAAGTGTGGCACCGTCTCAACGTCTAACACTCAAAAGACGAACAGTGGAGCCAACCCAGCAGGGGGTCATGCCGTAAACCGGACGGCTGGTGGGTGGCTTTGTGGCAACGTCGTTTTTGGATAAGTGCTCAAACGTTACATCTCGATTACAGGAGAGGGAGAAGAGGCATAAAGGGGCAATGGGAAGAATTTGGCATGTAAAGCACCTGTAATTTGGCGTTTAGACACCCACTGCCAGAGGAGCCGGCAGGGCAGAGGCGGTGGGATGGTGGCCAATCAGGAAGGGGGGTGCTTCAAAGACATCCACCTCGCTGCGAGGTAATGGGCAAAAACACTGAGTATAGCCGCTCGGCATTTGCTGGCATGCGACCTAACACCAGTTGGTTATGTGTTTGGAAATTTGGCCTTAAGTGTAGGAACACGGCTAGCTAGAAACCTTGCCCTGTGTTTAGACAATTCGCGCACAGTGTTTCTCTTTTCCCCTCAGTGTAATGCATTTCGCATAGCATTTTTACAGCTACGATGATCTCACAACCTCTCACGTTGTGTCATGTTAAAGGTCTTTATTTGTCAGTCACCAGGAGCCACGTGGGGACGAGCGTGCCAGGACTGGAAACAGAATATACACAAGGCCTGTCAGTGGCTTCAGCCGCTTCTAATATGAGCTGTCAGGCAATGAACGGAGACGAGCAGGTGAACTGTGTCTGAAGTGACTAGCCTGTCAAAAGCACAACAACAACCAAGGGCAAGTTCTCACAGAGACCAGTCTTTTCACCCCGAATTATTAAGCAATAAACATATTTTTTCAGAAGCAAACCAAACAGATAAGATATTGAACAAATTAATGTTGTGAACAGTTGCAGAATCGTAATATCCCAACATAGCAGGCCTCCGTGTTAATAAACTTGGCCCAAGTTCCATGTGCAGAACTCTTTTTTTTCCCTTCTGTGGCCGGTTGAGGGAGGATTACATTTCACTACGCCAGTAAGCAGGTTCAGTCACCTAAGACGGATTGTGAAGAAAGTAAATCACTGCGATATTAGCAGAATAATCTTGGTGACTGGAATCCGCTTCTTATGTAATTGGGCTGTTTGAAATGAAAGAGTTCTTGACATTTTATTGCGTGTATGTAGCCATTATCTTCACAGAAAGCTTGAAGGACTGAGCCAAAGCGCTCATCTCTATCCTATTCATTTCACCAAAGATTGGGTTTATGACTGGCACAGTCAATAGCACAAAGCCTCTTGTATAAAAAACCAACACAAAAAAACAACACTTGGCAGGCAACGTGCTGCCTTGTTTGCTCAAGTCAAATAAACCGAGAAACTCATCGCAGCCTCCGTTTGGGATGACAAGGGGAGCTTACTGACGATATACTTGATAAAACCGATACTGGGAGCAAAACCCAGATGTTTGAGCTGTAGTCTTCATCATGGAGTTGCCTCAACACGAGAAGGATGTTGACCTGCAGGGGCCAAAATGGCCCCGATTTCCTAAAAATTGCACAACGTCTGACCAGATGCACTGTTCAAAGTACCTGGAAGACAAAGGAGTTTTTCTCTGTTGACTCTGTTGACAGTCCCAACAGAACTCATGAGCAAATATGTCATTGGACACAGGCTGGCATGAAACACTGGTGGCTTTGAAAGGATTAAATGAACAAAGCTCACATCTGTTCAACTGTGCAGACATAGTACATACATTAGGCCTTGGCTGTAATAACACAATATCAGAGGCTTGTTTCTGTAGTCAGAACAGGTAGGTTAATTCCAATCCCATGCTACAGCGCGCATGGTAATTCAGAGGGACCAAACAACAAGGCAGCAATTATCTCTAAGATTTAAGTGAGCATTGATTGGGCACAACATCTGTTTTCTGATGAGCTCTCGCTCCAGGGGAGGGAGGACGGACGTGACAAAGAAGTTGGGAGGCATTAGGGGGACCTATTTTAATAGTTAAGGCCATTACTCTGTAGGGAGCTGAGGTGGTGAACAAATTCAAAGGAAAACTAAGAACTAGCAAGTAGGTAGGCCAGCTCAACTAGGAACGAAGAACTAGCAGGTAGGTTGCTTAGCTCAAACAGGAACTAGCAGGTAGGTAGCCTAGCTCAACCAGGAACTAAAAACTAGCAGGTAGGTTGCTTAGCTCAACCAGGAACTAAAAACTAGCAGGTAGGTCGCTTAGCTCAACCAGGAACTAAAAACTAGCAGGTAGGTCGCTTAGCTCAAACAGGAACTAAAAACTAGCAGGTAGTTAGCATAGCTCAACCACAAACCAGGAACAAGCAGGGAGGTAGCATAGCCTAGCCAAGAACCAGGAACTGCGCTCACCTGAAACGTCCGGAGCCATTCCTGGAGACCCGTGGGTGGTGCAATGGAGGTGATACGCCGCCTCTGTTGCCCCTGACCATTAGCTGTCCTGATGTGCCCAAACGTGGTGGGGGTGGCTGGGTAGTGGACAAGCCCTGTAGCACTTTGGAGATGAATGTGGAGAAAGTGAAAGGGGGAAGGAAGAGTGCGGTAGGGAGAGACAGAACATGAGAAAATAATTACATTTTTTGTCCCCATCGGGAGAACCATTTTATACTGGAGAAAAGTATTTCTCGTGTTCTTCTGAGTGGCATTAGGATCATATTGATAAGGAGGAGCATGGAGGGGGACACTATTCATAGTATCAAATAAGGGAAAGGCGCAGGTAGATGCCACAGCTAGTAACAGCCTTTGCAGATATTTTCCAGTCTGCTCACTAATTAAAATAGCGGAGCAGAAGAGTGTACAATAACTGAGTGAAGGGAGCACATTATAATGAGAGAAACTAACCTGGCTCTCCGCCAAGAACAGACAACCTTTTTTTTTTGCTCCAATTTGCCTTCATAAATAAGTGCCTGCTCTCTTCTCAATAAAGCAGAGTTTCTCT
>JACXGI010003658.1:27829-50296 GCA_016801175.1 Esox masquinongy
TGTGTGTGTGTGTGTGTGTTTGTCTTCAGCCTGCACTGGGAACCTCTCCTCTCTCGTGTTGCCACAGCAACACCAAGCAGTGCATGGAGCGAAGGCGAGAGAGTGGGGGGGTGGACAGCAGGGTTTACACTGGACGCCTGTGTTTGGGCGGGCGTTTTTCATGGGGGGCCCTTCTGAGAACCCCCCCCAACCTTTACACAGCGCGCCGGAATGCGTGGCATGTGAGAGAGGTCACACTGCAGTCTTTGAAGGGGCCGTGACCTCTCTGTCACTCCCCTTCTGCCTCTCTGTAAGCATTAACTGCCAGCCCCCCCCCCCCAGTTCACTAGGCTGTAATCTTGCGCCGCTTATCAAAACCTCCACAAAAACAGACAGAGGGCCTCCACAACAGGTGTGTCCCAGAGCAAAGCTCATTTCAAAATCATATCTAAATCTTGTGTTTTTCCTTCTGGGGTTTAAGTGATAGTGCTCCCTGAGATTCGGAAAGAGAGAGACAGGCAGCTACTATTTGATGAATGGCTCCCCGTGTTGTAATATGTGTATGTATATTTATATAGGAAACTAGAATGGTGGATCTAGTAAAATTACTCTATAGTAACATCGTGTTGGTACAGCATGTCTGGAGGGCAGAGGAAAATGCTTGACTCACTCAACAAGCGCCTCCCTCCATCGCTCTTCCACCGGACTACCTACACAAACATGAGGGTAAAGAACATGCATTTCTATGGCAGGGTTTGAACACCGTGAGTCAACAGAATTTTTAAAAAAAATCGCTTATAAGTGGAGCAGGAAATAGTTGGTGAAATTAAAACCAGGCCTGGATGCTCCACCAACACCGTCGGATTTCCAGGAAATTGAGCTTCAGAAATGATTTAGGGAATTCATTGTTCTTTGCGAGGTCTCAGGACATGAAGACTTTAACTGCTGTATGAGGTGGATTATAAGGACTTGGACATTGAGCTTCACTAAAACTGAACAGATGTAGGCGGAGAAATAAAAGCCTGGGTCAAGCTAGAGCAGAATGGCCTCCCTGAACAAATGTTTAACACGGGGGCCCCGCTGAACTTGAAGGAAATACTTCTCGGGCAGTGGAGCATGGTAAACAGGCCCCACGTCAGTGAAGAAATGTGTGTGTGGGGGGGGGGGGGGGCGCACTCAAAAGAGGTAAAGAGACAAGAGCCGGACACATTCCAACCCAACAGATGACTTACGGGCGATGGAAGATGAAGAGCGTGTGACAAAGGCTCATTGGCGGACTGTTACGTTCTGAGGAGCACCCCAAAACACAATAACGGCATCGTTTAAACAATGGCCTCATCTGCCTTCGGATACACGGGGGGGGCATTAGCATAGCAGCCTCTCGCCACCCACACGACATGACCCCCGCCCAAGCTAAGGGGCTCCTATTGGGGACAGGTCAAAGGGGGACACCAAAGTGAGAAGCGCTGACGTCTCCCATTGTGGCAACACTGGTGTTCCATGGGAAATGATGCAGACGAGACAGAGAGAGGCGGGGCAACAACCATTACCTGCCAATCATTTCCTGTTAAGAGTCAAGTGGTAAGTTCACCAGAAGCCCGGGTCCTTCTGGGGCTGTAAATCTGTCCGGTTGATTGTCTGGGAGGTAGACCGTGTGCAGGGACTCACTGTCCCCACAACAGTGAGTTTCCGGCTGACACACAAAATAGTGCCCCAAGACACCAGGGTGAACCGGTCGGGCTGTGGATGACTGATAATAACACCACACATTACTGCCACAAAACTCAACTTTGTTCTTTATCCGCCATCTGAATCTAAATGGGACTAATTTCCCAGCTGAAGCCACACAGGGTTTAGGATTAACACCTCCAGGCATTTACACTGAAACTGTGGGTGTGTGTGGGTGTGTGTGTGGGTACGCATGCCTTTGGAAGGACAGTGAAAAGACAAAAAATGTCATATCTAGCTACTTAAATTAAGTGAGTAAATAGGAAATCACAACACACAAAAGGCTCTGATATTTTTCTACCCTCGGGGGCCAAGTGAGAAAAGCAGTCACACGTCACTGTGGCATTTATCTAACCAACTGGGGCCATTTCCAAATTACCAAAGAGAGAAACAGAATTAAATCCCTGGAAAAAAGGTCACTTGGATAATTCTCATTTGAAAGGGCTGCAGTCTTGTCTAGGAGTCAGAGGAAGGCTGAAGTTAGACGGCAGGAGGCCCATGAATTTCTCGGTGGGATTGGAGGCTAACAGATTCATGACCCTCCAACTGGACTTTTCCGTTCTGGGATGGGACAGACACAGCACGTCCTCAGGTCCTTCGACATCCCGCCGCTAAGGAGGCACGGCCAGATCTGACAACAGTAAATCTCCCTCATGTGGTTCCCCATTGACAACTGTGGCAGTTTATCACTGATCTGGGACCTGCCTTTTAAAGGCACTTCAAATGAAACGGGGGGCGGGTCCATCGGTTATCGGGAAGTGCCGCGTCCTGTGTGGATGGGTGAAATTAACCCTTTGGCCTCATCGTTTACACCGAAGGACGACGGCATCGAGAGACTGGCGCACAAGCAGTTAGATAGCGAAACAACAAGTGCTTCCTCTCCAGACCTTTAACCCACCGCTGATTCACATGGATTCGGCTAGCAGTGAACGGCGCTCAGAGCACGACTTATGTAACAGTTAGTCTAACAGGAAACCCATGTTAGGGTTGTTATGTGCATGGAAGCATTTATATGATGTTGTTATAGGATTTACCTGTGGTTTAGTTATAGGGATATGGATTTAGCTGTAGGCCGGGAACACGGAAAATCCATGTCAGGGATGAACACAAACACTGGCACTAAACACTACACGCATCAAGTAATACCGACACTCAACGCAGTTCGAAAACTAAACGTGAATATTACTACAATTTTGTTAATGTATAAACATTGTTACAATATCATCCTTTATCCTATCCCAGTAGTGTTCAGGTAACTGCCATCAACATCTCACAAGGTAATCAGCGCCGATTAAGGCGGGGGCAGAGGTTTAAAGGAACCAGGAAGCTGTAGACCTAAGCCAGGTGAAACTTGGCCGGCAGTGGTGTCAACATTTACACAGGAACGGATAAACCCCTTTAATTACCCAAAATTGCCACTCTACACCCCAGGCCAGCCAGAGCCAGACAACTGTCAGAGAGGAAGCCTTTTGCTGGCTGCAGGTGTCTGAATGAGGAGGAGGAAGGCTAGGGAAAAGGGGGGAGGACATCACCTCTGACCTTTCTGGGTTTGGCCCGAGAGTCCACTAAAGGGCCTAATGTTCCACCCTATCGGGCCTTGGTAACCCTCAGATGTCAACCCCTCCCACCCCTTCTAACCCTGCCCCTCCCTTCCGCTGGGAGGCCGGAGGCTGTTCTGCATGCTGTGACGTTCTCTCAGCGTGTAGGGAACCATTGCCCTCTCCTAACAGCATCAGGAAGAGTGGGCTTTTCAATACAAACCTCAGCGAATGAAAGATAGAAAGCAGGAAGTCGGACTCTGTCATAAACACGAGGCAAATGGAGGAACAGGCATTCGCGTTATTTTGGAGAACAATTTATGAAGCCAGTAACTCTGCAAAGAGTGTTGATAAATGCCATGGAAGACTGCAGATGGGCTGGTCAATTCTTTATTATGAAGCTTCAGCATCTCAATAGATTGTGACCTTTAATTCAGAGCGTGTGTGTGTGTGTGTGTGTGTGTGTGACGCACTTTGCAGAGATGTGAGGCTGTTCACTCAGTTAGGAATGTTTGGCCGTGGCTCTCACACACAAACACACAGCGTCTCTACCACCCACATTCACACTTTAGAGGAAGAAGAGCGCTACTTTCTCCTTTTAAAAATAGCTCCAAATTATAACCCGGCCACTCCGCTAACAATGCCCTGGCACTAATAGGCGTTCTCCTACACCCTTCACGGGTGGGTGGGTGGGGGGGTGGGGTTAAGAGGAGGAGACGCAGGCGTGATGGAATCTCGATAGAACCTAAAACAACGTATCCTATTCAGAGAAGATGGAAGATACTAACCACAAAAACTAGGGCAACATCTTTTCACTGAGATAACCGTGTTGCCTGGAACTCTGGGCTTCGGGTCTTGGAAAAGATAAATAGTAGGATAGTTTTCGCCGGTGACGAGGAAGAAGAATGAACCAGGCCTAGGCCTATAACTCAAAAGGCCGGGGAGAAGACGAGAGATTGAGAGGATGGGGGAAGCAATTTGGAGCCGGGAGGACGAGCAAAAAGTAGTGGTTCATCTTTTTCCTTCCTCCCAGTGTCTTTTTGAAGATTTGAGCGTGATGAATCGCGAGGACAGGTGAGCCTGAAGGACGGTGTAACGTGAAAGGAATGTAGGTGGAGGATCTTGGCACAGCCTACGTGTTGCTGGGCCACGGCCACCGAAGACAGGCCCTTCTGAACCACACCCCCGTTCGCACCAGCAGCCTATTGAAAACCACTGTAGTGCCGTCCTCGATATTATGAACTGGGTGGCTCAAGTCCTGAATGCTGATTGGCTGACAGCCGTATAGACCAGGTATGGCAAAAAGTATGTGTTTTTTGACAGTTTCGGTTACATGTGCAACGAAGTTCTAACAGCAATATGGCACCTCAGAGGGTTGTGGTGTGTGGCCAATGTGCCCATATATTACAGCTAAGGGCAGTCTCTGGGCTCTAGGAACTGTGGTGTATTGACCACATACCATTCTTCCTCTGGCCTCATTTTTTAAGTATTGCCCTACCTGACAGAATACCAGCCCGGTGACCTAGCCACTCCCTCCACGACAAACCATCACAGCTACACACCTTTTGCATTATCAAACCTCGTCACCAAACCAGGGGTCTGACAGCGAGAGTACGAGGTGAACGCAAAAGACACCCTGGCCCTTTGCTATTCCCCGAGAGTCAGGGGCCTAACGGTTGATCTTGTTTAGATGTTGGCTTTCGCGGGCTATGCGTCTGAACGCCCTTCCAAGGGATCAGACTTATCTATAATGGGCTAAACGCGCGAGCTAGCGATAGCATTGTGATTGAGACGGCCAGTTAAAACGCAGACGCGCCGGCATCGGCTGCCTGTGTTACGTTCGCGGCGAGTGCGAAACGTCAGGGCATAAGGGATGTTAATAAATTTAGGGAAAGAAATGAAGCCCATAGGACTGTTTTGGGGGGTTTGTCCGTGGTTTGAGACTGACGCAACACAAAAGCAACCGTCTATGTGACCGTGTAATGGGCATAACCAGAATCATGGCTGCAGGACTCTCTGTGAGAGTCTTAGTGAATCAGTGAACACGAGAATGGGAGCTTGTTTAAGTAAGCATCTCACTGTCAGTCAGTGTGTGTGTGTGTGTGTGTGTGTGTGTGTATATATGAGTGAGTACAATCTGAATGTGAAGCAGTAATCTGCTAGTGTGTGTACGCCTGAACGTTTCCGTGCTGTAACACACACTCGCTGATAGAGGAAACATGCTGTCTTTCTGCATGACTGGCCGAGCAACAGTGGTGAGGCGAACAGGATGCGTCCTCCCGTTCTGGGAATACACCCTCGCTCGTTCAACCATGTAAGCCCCCTCCCCACTATCGAGCGAGTCTTGCCTCCAGGTGTGTTGGTCCCCTTTCAATCCTGCCTATTGCCGCAAGCCTAAACAGTGTTGGACAGTCACTGTATTCTCAGGAAGATTATACCGGTCTGTGTTGATAACAGCCACGCCTTTATCCAGGCTATTGACTGACACCCACCTCTGCTAACCACTCTGTCACTCAGACAAAACTGCTGGGACAAAAACGATAGCTATACAAAGATGTAATTTTTACCGATATATTGAGATGCTTCGACTCTCAATACCCTGAACTGTTATATGTTTATTTTTTCAATGCTCGTTTTCCCATCTTTTTAAATACGGCGCAGATTCGTTTTTATTGCCACCGTTTCTGATCAAAAGTTGGCCATTCCCTCAGCTCGCTCCTTCCTTCGCAGCGGACATGTTGAGGTGTACATTTGGAAAATCAAAGCGCAATAAAAGGGCAGTACTGAATTGCAAAACATTAAATTGTGTAACAAATAAAAATAAGCGATAATACCATACACCCTCAAGTCCCAGGCCTTATTTGACAGAATAAGCAGTGGAGCCAGGGTATTCCCATTCCAATGCTCTGAACACTTATCCTCTTAATGGACAAGTAATGGAGTGATACGGTGGTGTGGTTAGGTTCAAGTCACCCAGAGCTTGTAGTGTCTTACTGTACAATACCTCTCATGCACACATTTCACACAAAAAAAAATACTCAAATGTACAAGCAAAACAAACACTGGGGCATTGTTTAAGTTGGAGGAGTTAAGGGACTGTGTGTGTGTGTGTGTGTGTGTGTGTGTGTGTGTGTGTGTGTGTAAAGCACAAGAACAGACAATGTGCATTGGCACAGCTCAACAAGACAACGCATCATGGGACTGTCGTCATGTAACACGTTTACATCTACAGACAGCAGGTCAAAGAGGTCACAGAGAAGGTCAGGGAGGTCATGGAGAAGGTCAGAAGGTTCGCGGTCCACCCGGAGTTCAGACTGTAAACGCGAGCCATGTCAGTTCAACACCAGAAAGCAGAGTTGATAGACGTTATGTAAAATGAAACAAATGTCCAGTTAGATAAAAAAATGATGATAAAAGCATGAGCAGGCTAAAGACTGGTTGGCTGACGTCACGGAAATGACGCAAGCCCACCGACTGGGCAGAAGACCGGTGTGGTAAATGATTGGTCAGAAAGCAACAAGACGCCTCCAGAGGGATCGTAGTTAGCCCGTTTTACCTTGTAATTGATACCATGGCTTGTTACTACGGCAACACGGTTACAACCCACTAGCTAGATAACCCAAACGCTAACAACGTATTTGAGGGACAAGTGGCTGCAAAAATGTATTCAGGATGTCAGCAGATATTTGGATAGGAAATACACTTTACATACATGTTGCCAACAGAGACGACTCCATCTGCCCCCTCGACCCATCTACATGTGCTGTAAGTTTCCTTGGGGGGGGGGGGGGGGGGGGGCAATTCTACAGTCCTCCTCAGCCGTTGAGACAAATGCCATCTGACAACCGGCTGGGTAGGGAGAGAATGCTGAGGGCCAGATAGAGGTGAGGTGTCTTCTGGGATTAGTAGTCATAGTGTAGGATTCCAGTCCAACCTTTAGTCGGGGAGAAGACCACGCATGACGTATTCACTCGCCACAACTCGTTCCAGTCTCCCGAGGGCCACAGTAGGCCGCAAGAGGACAGCCCCCCCCCCCCCTCCACGGGAATAGAAGCACGTCTGCGTCACTAGGACAGCGGGAGGAAAACAGAGTGCACTGCTGACTTGTCACTGAAAAACCAAGCAGAGTGTCTATAAAAAGCCCCTGGCTACATCCATCTCAGCTGGAGATGGATACCACTCCGAGAACACAGGTTTAGTGAGAGAGAGAGAAACAGACAGAGAAAGAAAGGAAGGCAGAGATAAAGGAGATAGAGCAAGGGAGTGACAGAAAGCAAAAAAAAAAAAAAATAGCAAGAAAATGAGAAAGAACAAAAAAGAAAGCAAGTGCGAGATAAACAGAGCAAGGGCCATGTTCTGACTCTCCATCCTGTCAGTTATGTGGAGTCTGGGAGAAGCCGGGGTTTTCTGACTGGCAGACAGGGAGACTGTGGCTGAACCTGAAGCGGCGACAACGTAATGAGCCTTGTGGAGGTGAACACTGCCCTGAAATAGACACTTAACGAGCAGACTGGAGAGGGAAACCAACTCCGTCAGATAGTTGCCTGAACAACAAACACATGTAAGCGAGGAGAAGCCTGGACAGTAGCTGGCCCAGCTGCATGCCACAGCTACCTGATAGCCGCTAGCTACTAAAGTAGTACATACTAGACCTCAACGGTACAGCTAGAAACCAGGGCTGTTGAAGGGCTGTTACACCGAAAGGGATATGCTAACCGGCCCACCAGTCGCCGAACACCAAGTTAAATGAGAATGCCAGTTCACGCCTGTTATCTTCATATGGTTACAGTCTGTCTCAGTCCGTGGTTCCTTTTAGCGTCTCCGACCGACCAAAAGCGTACTGCTCAGGCACAGCTGGCTGACCTCAGGGCCACTGTGCGTACACCTAGTCCTCAGATTCCTGAAGTCACTGTCTGGCTAGATGGATGGTCTGTGCAGGGGGGCCATATTGCATAGCACTTGCCAATTAGTGTGCTTCCCAAATGTCCCCCTTTATAGTACCCGACTTTTGACCAGAGCCCCAGAGGAACTTTACCACAGTCATATAATACTAAGGGAACGGGGTAGGGGACACCTCACATCGCCGTGTGTGGGCGGGATTCCGGACTTCCTGCTGGCAAGAGCGAAGCGGCGAGGTTAAGTGGTCACTCTGTTCCCCCCCCCCCCATCTGGGTCTCTGTCCCCTCTTCACAGCAGTGAAATGTTAATGGCCTTCTCCTTCGCTAGGAGAACAGAGTTGGTGACTCAGAGACAATCATCTCTTTTCCCTCCTTTTCCTCCACTTATAAAAGACAACTTTTATTCAGCTCATTAATTTCTTTGCACATGTCAATTTGGGAGAATACATGTCGGCCCACCAGAATAAATTTTTCTTCAATTAAGCTGCTTAGATAACTGTGTTTTAATATAGTTATCGGAAATTACGCCGCGCCATCTAGCGACTTCAATAATTGTTTCTTTCAATTTCTTTATCAAGAGAAACGGGAGGAGGTCTTTCAGCCCTACAGAAAAAAAACATCCAACTGGGCCCCGAACATTACCATGGATATGGCTGTGCTGCCGTCAAACTTAAAAAAAACACAAACAGTTAAAGACTGAGATTTAGCCGCGGCAGCCCAGAAGCTGAGTGGCGCGACGGGGGCCTACTGCGTTGGCCTCACGGGTCCACCGGGTCAGCCAAATGGCTGAGGACGCCCCCAGAAGAGAAGCCTGAGGCTGGGAAGGATGGGGGCGGCAACACCTGACATTACTTACACATACGGGGGCTGGTGGATATAGAGTTAAGTGCTCATCCAATACTTGGCGAGTAAAGGCGGTTGGCGAGCCGACTCACTCTACCGAACGGACGTCTGGCTGGAGCGGCGGTTATGTATCCCTGTCGGATAAATCCCAACACCCTCACTCCCAAAACCACTATCAGTTAACAGTGGGCGGGTAGACCCCGAAGAAGTGGTGCATCAAATAATGCACCACTTCTTCCATTTACTGTTGAAATTCAAAGATCTTTTGGTATCCACATAATGTGTATTTCTTTAGTGGGCATGTAAAAACAACATCAGAATGACTTACTAAATCTTATTCCACACAAAAATCCTGAAATGGCCTGGACAATAATACTGGAACCTTGCAGAAGTAGTTAGAAATAATTTCTATCAGTTCGTTCTCTTTAACGTATTTTATTTTTTTTAATTCATCTGTGGTGACCTGCTGGTGCTGCATTATGAAAAGCCCTCATCCAACCAGTTTGACTAAAGAAAAAGACTTACTCTGTTTTGTGTCAGTGTGTGTGCCACAATGAGGATGGACAACACAAAGAAGACAAGAGAATTGTCTGAGGCTTTCAGAAAACACTGTGGCCAAGCATGGACTATCTCAAGCCTACACGTCCATCCCTGGGGACACCTCATGTTGCTGTTTCTGCCTTACATAATGATATCAGGACGTTTAAGACCCATGCTGCAGTAGCCAAGCTCACCGGACACAAAACACACCTTCACATGCCTCAATCCTTCTGGGACAATCTCCAGTGGGCAGATGTGACCAAATTAGAGCTTTGTGGTGCAGCGTACCAGCTCTGTTTACAGGAAACAAAATACAGCCTTCAAAGAAAAGAGCACCTTTACCACAACACGGAGGTTCAGTGATGTTCTGAGATTGCTTGCTGCCTCTGGCACTGTGGGCCTTGAATGTGTGCTTGGCAAATCTGATTGTTGTAGAGGCTGTGAGTTGTTTAAAGAAAGTGCAAGGCTGCCAATACTTTTGGCGACACTGTGTATTGTCAGGGCAGTAGGAATACAAACACTTGTTTTTTTTTTGTTTCTTTTTATGGCATCATTGTGTTATCGTTAGCTTGTTTATATAAATTGTAATAATGCAATCAGCTTCATTCGGCAAAAATTACAATACCTTCACACCAATTTCCACAGACAATCTGCAATCACGCGAACAAAGGAGAACGTGACCGTATTGCAGCCCATCTATCTCCGGGATTGAAAGAAAAGATGTGCAGCGACTCGCGGTAAGGCAACGGGACATGTCTTTGCATATCGTGTTGGCTGATCGCAGTGGCACAGTCCACGGTTACAGAGAACACACGGCACTCCAGAGCCATACGCGGCTGTGTTCGTGCCGATCGTGTCAAGACCACGCGGCGGCGGCGTAGAGTTGTTAGATCATGCCCCGACGTGTGATCATGCCCCTCCTCCCTCTCCCCAATCGACTCGGCGGCTGGCCCGCCTGTACTCGGGAGAACCACGTCTCGCCAGGCCTGTCACCACAGACTTCGCTGCCTGGTCGACATACAGTTCAAAGGCACTGGCCACTATAACTACATCCCCCGGAGCTGTGGAAAAGCCTGCCCGGGCTTGTTCCTCACTCATTCTATGTGGAGGAAGAGTCTTAAGTCCAGACTGCAAAACACACAGTAGGAACACAAGGGTATGTGCCAACAAAAAGCACTTTCCGACTGAGCTCACGAAACACCAGCTCCACAACGGAAAAGGCTTTCCGTTGCGTTGCTAACAGGCATTTGGGTCTCACCCTCATTCCGTACGCCCCTTTCATAAACCCATGCTTGATGTAGATGAGCCGGTTGGTGGACTCTTTCCTGTGTGGAACGCTAAAAATACAGCCTTTTAAGCTTTGTAATGATACCCTGTGTCACTGCGGATGCTTGTCATGGCAGGGAGGCTGGGACTCTGCTGGGAGGACATCTGTGTGCGTAGCAGCAATCTCGTTTGGGGCTAAAAATGCACTGCTTCCACAGCGACGTCATTTCGCCACCTCGCTCAAGGGTCCGCGCAATCAAACGGACACCCAGTTGTCCAGTGTGACCTTAGCCGTGACTTCCCAAGCGGCGGGGCAGAGTGACACGCCGTGCACACCTGTAATTTGTATGGCATCGGTGAAAGCACTGGGCTGTACCTCAGGGGCAGACATGAATCACAGATGCTGACTCTAGGTTTTTGAGCGTGTTGCGTTCCTAAATGTAGGGAGAGTTAACGGACACTGAGAAAGCGTATCCTATGTGGCAATAATGACTGATAATACTATCTGTGATGGAAAGTCCGCAGCATGTCTTCCCCTCCATTCTTACTCCCACCACAGACATGCAGTTTCTGTGCAAAACCTGTCTTGATAACAACGGGGTTTTAAGCTCAGTCACAGCAAAACATTTGTGATATGGATTGCTGAGACATTATATTTTGTGTGTGTGTGTGTGTGTGTGTGTGTGTGTGTGTGTGTGCAGGAGAATAATACCCTTCTCCCAAAAATCTATGAGTAGATCTCCAATTCGGTTAATACAGCACTAATTGCCTTTGGAACCACTTTCAACCAACTGCTCCTTCGTTAAAAAGTCCATTTTTAACCTTAAACCAGGACTGAAGAGGAGGTGAGTTGACTTCGATACAGAGACATTTTAACACGTCTCAGCGAGGCTCCTGTCAGAATATCTCTTCTCACATCTGGAGGCAGCTGGCCATACCAGAGGCACTGCTGAACACGAGGAGAGAGGTTGGTTGGAACAGTTTCCCAAAAATAGACATCCCTTGGCAGACTAAGGGTCTCGACTCCGATACGTTTTCCAAAGGAGGATCCAGAGGTTTTTCTCTCAGGAATCACACTCACTGCCTTGGGGACTGCTGTTACCAACATACACCAAGACCAGTGGAACACAACCAGAGGAGGTTCCCGGCAGCCATCTTCCTCGGGTGCCAGAAAAAGTAGAGAAATCAACAACAGTTTCAATAAGCTATGGGATGATCGACTTTCCTCCCTCTACACTTATTTGTTCTTTCATTCTCTCACGCACCTCAATTTCTCCATCATCTCTCTTTCCACTGAGGGTAAAGGGACCTTGAGTGGGTGATGACACTGCATTTGTTTGGAACGCAGCGCGCGCATCAAAACACGGCCCTTAGTGGGTTGAAAAGGGCTGCTATCGGGTGATCATTATCACACCAGTAAAAGAAAAAAAAAAGCCCAATCTGTTGCCTTTAGCGCATTCAATCATGCTGTTTAGAGATCAATACTCTTACACAGGTCCAAGAGCAGCCAGTGTAATGCGCAGCTAGCCCATCTCAGCTTGACACCTTCCCTCAGGTTGTGGAAACAACAGAGACAAGGAAACCTTGACCTCCAGGAGCCGCAATGGCCGTCATTTGCCTAAGGGCTTAAGAGCCGCAGAGTCCATCTGCTGTGGGTCGGTCCTGCTTGAAGATGGTCAGCAAGGTGCAGAGGGCTACGGCTCAAACATCTTCCTCAACTTCAGGGATCTCCATGTGTACCAATTGGCGTTCTAATCCCTATACAGTGAACCAGTCAATATGGGACCCCGGTCTAAACTAGTTCACTAAGTAGTGTGGGTAGTAGCCATTGTCGTCTGTCTGCCTGGATGCCTCTGGGGCAGCTGTATGGAAATGAGTCCGGCAGAGGTCCGGGACAAGCAGCACTGTGCCCTGTCATAAGGACCGTCTGGCATTGCGGGAAACAAGGACCCCCTTCTCAGCCGCCAGCCCCGAGGCATGAACTTGGCAGATTAGCCATTCAGGAAACAAATAAGGCCTCCGCACAGACGGCCACCCCTGAAATGAAGAAAAACAGGCCAGCGCCGAGGGACCGAAGACAAGCGAGTTCATTGGAGAGAACCGGCTTTCCGCCCTCTGAAGCCTGTTGTCTGAGTCGGTGAGAAACCCTATGCCTGCCACCTTGTAGTCCATTTCTCCTCCCTCCTCCGCTTCACCCATTTTATGAGAAATGGAAGACCTGAACGGAGGGGGGGGGGGGGGTTTGGGGGGGAGTACATCGGACATCTTCAAGGAGTTCACGTGCGACTGGCCTGTATATCTGTCTGGGCTAATAACGGCAGAAGGGGGGTTGATGAAAGCTCAGGAGTAGGAGGATCACGCCATCGGTTTTCCAGTGGGGAGAGCAGAGGGGAGTGAGCTGCTTTGATCAAACTGTCAGCCCCCTGTTGCCAGTATCACTTCACTGTCTCAGCCCTGTTTTTTTGCCGGGAGAACAGAAAACTCTTCTCTCCCACCTGTAGTGCTTTGGCCTGCTGGGGGGGGGGGTTAGATTCAAGCCGGGGTCTGTGGGAGCCCGCCCTGGGACGGACTGAGACAGCCCCACCACCCTCTGCCGCCCTCCCTCCATCTGTACACGGTTGCCTGGCAACACGGACGGAGAGGTCTTGGCTGCCCTCTGGGCTGCAGAGTGTTAGCTGCCTTGGCTCCAGGATCGGGGGTGGGGTCAGAAACTCAGTCCTGGCCGTGGCCGCAGGTCTGGTACTGTTCGGTAATTAATTCTGCTAATGAAGCCTTCTCGTTCACCGGATCGCTTAATTTCCGAAGCGCCATCCGTCATGCTGGCAGACAAACGCTGATTGCTTTGGCAAGACAATAAGACTAAATCAAATAGCAGGTAGGGTTAGCTGGAGGGAGAATCACGGCTGAGGTGGAAAGGAGGGGAAAAGTCAACAGAACTGAATTTTCATGTTCCGCTTAATTGATTTGCCGCGCTTACAACATCAATCGTATACTTCCCCTTTGCAAACAGTGCCACGCACAACAAATCGGAACCCCCTCCCCCCTTTAGTCACCATTCAGTCCCATCCAACTGAGATGAAAATGTCTCTGGTAATCTTTGAAGGCAACAGCTTTTAGAGTCGTTCCCGCTTCCCCTCCCTGGTCTACGGACCGGCCATCTGTCCCCGATTCAGCCCAAGATAATATAGGTTAATTATTATGCAGGGGAGAGAATGGCTGCAACAATTGGATCACTACCACGAGAGGCTGGCTACACAGCATTCCGGTCCCTAGAGTAGCCACGTCAACCGTTCTGAATATATCCTCTCAGAACGAAGCGGAACCGATGCCTGTAGGGAAATCTTTTCATGTGCGGTGTGAAGGGAGCACCTAGTGAACTGATGCGCACGGCGCAGTAAAGAAAACCCTATAGGTGACGGCGGTGAACGAAGGGGAGGGGCTTCGGTCTGTCGACAGCCAATCGGCGAGGGTCAGGGCTGTGACCCACGAAGGGGGAGGACAAGCCCCTCGCTGTCAGGGATTCTCCTTCTCCAACAATGGGGTGTTTGTGGGAGGGGTGAACTGAGGGGTGCCCCCTCGTCAACCCCACCCCCATTACACTCCAACCTGTGACACCTGGTAACGCTGTTCAGGAGCACGCCTGGACACCGCAATCGACAGCGAAATAATTTCACCGCGGACTGGGATCAGTCATGTTTGGGACACAAACACACAGAATTCATGATAATTCATGTCTGACAAAACGGAGGGTTGGGCAAAGAGGATGGGGGTGGGGGGGGCTTGGTGTAGAGTTGGATCATTTGGGTCATCGGCTTTTCTCGCTCACTTTCTAGCCACGAGGAAAAAAGTGCTTAAACAATGGAAAAAAAGCAGACGAAGCAGATAATAAACTTTGAGTAAAGGGGCTTTGTGGAAGGGATAGCTTTACGCCAACATTTGCCTTGACTCTGTGTACTAAGAGCCTTAGAGGGAGGGAAAGCAGAACCCCTCTCACCAGCTCTTAAAGGGGCTGTCAGGATTGTCTTGTGAAGCCTGAAACAATTCCACAGCATCTCCACAGACGAGCCGAGGAAGAACTCTCCAGAGGACATTAGGGAAAGAATTCCCCACTTTTTAATTAAAACGTAGCCTAATCTTCAGCGCTCTCAGCAAAGGCTTTCAAGCGCCAAACTCCTCTCAGAAGTCCCACGTATTAATTAGTCTCTCTTTAGAAATCACTTGAAGGGGGCGCTTTAGTTTAAGGCCCCACAACCCCTACTTGATGTGCACACCTACACAGACCGAACCCCAGCTCCATGGATCAGTGGGACCTCGTCCTATTAGGACTCGTAGCTCCCGGGTATCTGCAGGTTTTGAAAGACTTGGGAGTGAAGAAATAAATAAATAGGAAACACTGCACAGAGGGGGAAGTTAAAAGGTAACTCCCTTCGATGGGTAGCTAATAAAGGAGCGCTCTTCCTACCCTACCTTCCGTCAATCATCTGAGGCTTTTGAATGTTTTATTCATAACTGAACATCTTAAAACTGATAGCACTTGAGCACCGCGGATCGCTTCCAAGAGGGGCCCATTTCAACTAGCTACTCTGTAGATGACAGCAGATGAACTGATATGGGTGTGAACGAGCGGCGGTAAGAGGCGTGACGGCAGCAAACTCACGCCCCCGCTGGCAGCATTCACCTGCCCCTCTCCAAACAAGCCCCGCTAACCAAGGACACCAACCAATACACACACACACACACACACACACACACACACACACACACGTGCCTGATTTGGGGATTGCTCCGCTCAAGGTCTGTTTACTGTTCTGAGTTGTGCGTGCGTTGGTGTGTTTGCGTGCATGCCCGCGAGAGTGAGAGACAGAGAGAGATTGAGGGCTTCCTGTTTGTTCTGTCATTCTGCCGTCTGAGAACGTCTGAAGTGGGATATCGAGTCAGTGCGTCCTGCCTCCACCCCCAGCTACTGACGAGGGAATAGACTCGGGAGAGGCTTGCCTCCTGCCTGCCTGCTGCAGTGAAACAAGGCAATAACACCGGGACAGAATAGATTCATCAAAGGGGAATGGGACTGTGTATTGTATTTTGTGTGTGTGTGTGTGTGTGTGTGTGTGTGTGTGTGTGTGTTGGGGGGTATTCTTATTACGGTTGACAGAACAAGCCTCCAAGAGCCTGAATGTGAGAGGACCCTCCACAGAGGTATATAAAAAGAGTATACCTCGGTATTGTCCTGGGGTGATTGAACCCAGTCTACCGTTTCTTCCTGGTGACAGAACCACAGATCATTCCAACTGCCAGTACGGCAGAACCCACACACGGATACTGAGTCGACCTGAGGGCCTAAACCGACGCAGAACGTCTTGTCATCACCGATACCTCTGAAAAGATACCCACGTGCTTCTGTGGAGAACGCATTAGTTAACCCACCCCCAAAAATTGTTCCTGTACAATACGGGGCTTGTATTACCAGCGATAAATTACAGCCAGTTGGTCCAAATTGGGCCTTTATCCGCCAATCTTCCTCTCGGCTGCCAGCAGACCTGACCTCAGGAAGTGAAGCCATGGAGTGGTGGTGCCCACAGAAATAGATGCACTGCGACGGGTGGCGATTCTTTCTCGCGGGCTGTGCCTAGCCCGCGCGGGCAGCCCGGGCCAAAACATCTCCGCTCAGACAGGAGCCCATTCATCTCCTCTCCTCAAAACGAGGAAGAAAAGCAACCCATGGTCAAGATGACGTGGAATTACAAAATAAAATCAAATAACTCTTGTCGCAGCTTCATTATGTGGGCTCATCACCTCCCCGTATTACATCTTTCAAAGGAATCATCGGCAGGGCAGGAAGAGGAGCAGGGCAAAGGAGGCCAAGTCTAAGACAACACAGGTGGCCAAGCGCCAACTTCTACCTTCTCATTATGTGCCGGTTAGTCACAGTTCAGGAAGGTTTGGGCAGTGCACTAAGCAAAAAATAAATAGGGGAGGGGAGACGACACTGTCCATCTTTTTATCTCCAGCTGTGTCGGCCAGATTCGAGGACTCTCGCTTACTCGCTATGGGCCCCTACTGAGAAGGACTAGCAGACAGGTCTCAAATTGCAGTCCGGGCAGAGCAAAGTCGGCAAAAGATTACCCAGTTATGCAACGAGAAAGCAATACCACAGCTAACTGAAAACTGACACGTAGCGCCGGGGGAAAAACTTTTGAAAAAAATTGGAACGGGAGAAGACAAACATTCAGAGAGTGAAATGCGAAGTCTGTCCCCAAAATGGCCTCTGTATCTGACAAGGGGGTAGTGGTAAATAGGTCCGGGACTGGCATAATGAAGGGAGTGATGAGCCCCCGCTAATCACATCAGTAGCACAGCCGCCAGCCTAACGGCAGTCCTGCTGACGCTGCTGGGAACGCGTACGGGGTGGGTGGAAAATCAAATGTAGCCATGGATTCCCTGCCCTCTCTCATCCATCACGCTAACACAATAAAATATGCTCCGCCCCTGGCCGACGTCAAACCCGTCACGCCGGCTCTATTATTGCCCGCGTCTTCATAACAACGGATGCTAGGCTATCTGTGGCAGGCTGCGGGAGGAGAGAGCAGGATACCGCCGCGGGCGAAGCCATAGGTGGATGCGGTTGTTGAGATTCACCTGTGGTATTTAAAGGCCCATAGCGGCCAACAGCCTGATTTCCCAGTTTTTTTGTTTGGGCACCCCCCCACTATAGGATCAAAATAAAACATTGTTGAAACAATGATGATGCACTTTTAGTGTAAGAGCGGTTTTAAAAAAAACAACTAATGGTTTGGCACTTTTGTCGAACTCAATGATGCCCCAAGTTGATTTGATTGTTATAAGCCAAGGACTGTTCATGTGGGTAAGAGGGTGGGTACTAGAACACTGTGTCAGGGCTGTGTATTGAAACATCTTCAAACTGGTTTTTAATGGTCACCAAACAGACTGAGCATTTCGAGGGCCAGTGCAGGCTCAGGGAAACGAAGTGTTGCAATTATATTTAATAGTTTTCACACAGAACCACGCTGATTTAGTAGAGAAAGGTGCGATTTAAAAACACTAACAAAAACACTATGAGGACTTTAAGATGTGATGGGGGTGGGGGGTAATAGATTTTTTGGTTTGTATTACAACATTAATTGCTACATTAACCCCCACAACAGGCTCCCCCCCACCCTCAGCGGAGGAGTAAATATTGACTGTTGTGTTATATTGTCATTAGGGAGGGGCCGCATTGCTAATCAAAAGCTAAGTCTGGCCGGTACGGCGGCTGAGTCATATTGCATTCTGGGCCTTGCAAAACAAACGTGGCCTTCCTGCTGGGGTGGGGATACGGCTGGGAATTTTGCAGCATCAAATCCGTGACCTTGCATTTTGTTTGGGTTAATTCGAAAGCGCTGGAAATGGCCAATGGCCAAGTATTTCTCAAAGGCAAGTATTGTGCATTCTCCCAGATACCAGCTCATTCACTCCAAAGATAAACACATTCCAAATTCTACACAGAAGTTGGGAGGCCTAGTCATTATTCTGCCATTGTCATGAAACGCTGTTCCCCCATCAGTCTTGTTCTAAACGCATCCTGTCCAAAAGGAATTTAATCGCATTTGGATCCTCAAACCCCCAAGACGCCGTGCAACTGATCCCAGAGCAGATGTCGTAATACTCCATCTTGGCTTTTGCTGTTGCTGCTAGCTTCCCTTTCTCTTGGCGTTACTCTGGAGTACTTGGACGGAGCTTTACAGCTCTTTTTCAATTCAGCAAAGGGCTGCATCCAAAATGCCAGCCTATCCTCAACGCACTATACACGTGACCAAAGTTTATGGGTAAAATAGTGGAATAGGGTGCTGTTTGGGAGGCTGGCAAGGTAGCTTCACAGCATCAAGAGAAATCCATCCGTTTTAATGGGAATTGGAAGGAGAAAGAGAACCTGGAGAGGAAAAAAAAAAACTTGAGTACAAGAGCAAGTTAGCTGCCAATTTCAAGGAGACTGTGAGCAGAATAATGAAGCAGTGAAGTGGTGGCAGCTAGTAGGGAGTTATTGAAATATTACTGGTGCGGTTAATGACTGCAGGACAACAGAGGTCTGGACACAGGGCAACCGGAGCACCGGAGGCTGTTAGCCAACGGCACAATCTAATGCCTCTTCGGTTCACCTCGCGGATACCCTCCTATTCACCCGGTATAGCGAGCGGCTAACGAGGGGCGGTTGGACTCCGTTCGGGTGGGTCTTGGTTTAAGGGTGACGACTCAGTGGCATGGCAGTAACGGCACACGTAAGGGCATTGTTTCCTTCCCGCTAACCACACTGCAGTGTGGTGTTTGTTTTTTTTTGTTTTAAATACCACAAGCGATGCACCAACAGCTACAAGGTGACAAACCAAATCTGTGTGCCAATTCAGATGTAGCAGAGGTCGGTAGACAATGCGATTATAACGCAAATTAAATAGAAATGCCTTTGAAGATGTTTTACTGTACCTGGCATGACACAGCCCGTTTATTTACAGAACAACCTTCTGAAAGAGAGGTTTAACAGGGTCCAGATGAAAACTGCTTGTGGGCAGTATGGATCCAGTACAAAGTGTTTGACCAGGTTTTAAACCGGGTGGACTGACCTGCATGTGCAACACACAGAAACATGGAGATGATGATGAATAAATAAAAGAAGACTGGGTAATGTTACAGCGTCATTTTTAGCTGTGGTGTTAAGGTACACTCTGCAATTACAAGCGACATTGCCTCTTTTTTAAAAAACAATTTTTGCCCACCATTTTCTGTCTTCAGTTTAAATGCCATCTTAAAACCCCCAGCCAAGCAGGCAGCCAGCATTGGAGATCCTACTCCAGGGAACACAGAGTTGTTTGAAGTGCTCCCTTTACAGGCACCTGTTTCTCATTGATATTCCTACAGCTACTTTCCCTGCCTCAAATCAGAAACGTGTGTGTGTCTGTGTGTATATGTAAGTGAACGTGTGTGTGTGTTTGTGTGTGTGTGTGTGTGTGGTAACAGCTCGCCCGAAGGGGCGCACTCAAGGAGACAGGAAATGGAGGCTCAGTCACTTTCCCCCCCCTCTTCTTTTTTTCATTTTTCAGAGGACTGTTGCCAGTTGATCCGGAAGACATTGCACTTTTGGATAGAAGTGCAGGCAACCGTGGAGGCGAGAGCCGTAATGGAAGGCGAAAGGAAACATGCAGGTCCCCCGCAGAGATGGGCGGGGTGGTTAGGCGGTAGAGCTGCGGGGTGCCAGTTTCCGGGTAACCCAGGCAAACGCACACAGACTGGAGAAACAAGGCTTCATTGGGAGTTTGTGGGGGGGGGGGGCATCTGAGTTTTTGTGGTAATGGCCCCCTTACACCATCTTGGGTCTTTCCATGGCCTGCGAAGTTCCTTCTCTGTGCCTCCTGCTGCAGTACAGTCAAGAACAAGTCTCAGACAAGCCAAACTTAGCCTCAAGGGGAAAAAAAACACAAAAAAACATCTTCAAAGGGGTTCAAAGAGGAGAAAGTCTTGAGACCAGACCGTGATGGTAATAAATTAAGATAACCAGTTGTGAGGTTGAAGCTTTGGTGGTTCTCCAAACTCACGCCAAGCTACAACTCACTCGGCGGATTGAGTACCACCCCTATCGGTTAACTGTTGTATTTAATTAAGTCTAAAAGGGAAAGTGTGGCTACGAGCTGCTAGCAAAGCCAGAAAACGGAGTAAAAAAAAAGCCACGGCAAGTTCACCATCTCTCTCCGTGTATTGAATTCTGGTCGCAATTCCACAAGTCACTCCGCACAACAGCCACTGTAAAAATGGACCTAAATTTATAGAATGGTGGAGCAACAGATGAGTCTATACAGACATGCGCATTCATCTCTTAAAAGAAAAAGCCCACACAGAAGCAATCTCGTTGTCCCCCAGCGATGAAATCATAAGGGGGGACAGTGCAAACAGGCACAGTTTTTCTGGTGGTTCCTTCGCGTGTGTCACAGGCGATTTGGGAAAAAGACGTTGACTGGCACACGCGGAGACCTAAAAGGTCCATTAACACGCACGCTTGCATAATTGCATGTAGAAAACGTGCCGGCCCACACCAAGCTGCTCCTTAACTCGGTGGTCAGAGCAGCTGTCTGTGCATCTGTGAGGTGGAGCCTATAACTTGGTGTTTTTTAAATGTTCCTACTCGTTCAAAACAACACTGTAGTTTAGTTCTAAATCAAAATACATTTGCCAATGAATCTGAATAATGAGATGCAATAACTCCAGGGCTGCCACAGAGGGTCACCATTAAGACTGAATGAAATAACTCCCGGGCTGCCACAGAGGGTCACCATTAAGACTGAATGTAATAACTCCCGGGCTGCCGTTATTTCATTCAGGCTTAACGGTGACCCTCTGTGGCAGCCCGGGAGTTATTTCACTCAGTCTTAACGGTGACCCTCTGTGGCAGCCCGGGAGCTAAGACTGAATGCCACAATTTTGTTTTTGATATACCACGCCATTAAGCCAACGCATTTGGTTTTCTGTAGCACATTGTGACCAAAGTTTGGTGAACGATGTGTCTTGCCGTTGAGAGCCGGCATTTCTAATGTTGCATTGACAGGCACAAGCATAGACACGACAAACCCACCGGCACCATTCGCGTGTTGCCTCAATCGGCTGTGTAGCCAAGTGGTCGGCGCAACGCCATACAACCACAATTCACTGCACATGAACATCGGGGCTGCAAACTCTATCGCCAATATGCAACGCCAATATGCAACGGCAACAGTGGGGCGGGGCAACATGTTTCCATGACGATGCCTTGTTTCACAAGTCAATGTTTTGCTTGTCGGCAAATCACGGTTGCCGACAATCTTGGTTGTTGACAAACAGAACAATTCCAAACTGTGCCAACAGTTGACTAATATAAAAAAGTGTGCATAAATCAAATCAGCATTAGCAAGCACACGCGCAAACCACTAACGGCAGGCAGATAGCGAAAGTTTTGTATTTTTTTTGGCAATGGACCCCGGCTTGTCTACAGAAAAGGGATTAATGCCGGTCCAGGCCTGCAAGGTACTGTTTAATTCCGAATTAAATGGAAAACGTAAATAGCTTAATTTCCTCTGACACTCCACTAATTAACTGCTATTTGTTTGTCTTATCGCACTGTGTGGAGGCTCGACATCATTCACGGACCATGACCAAGAAATGTACAGACAGAACAAGCCTATTTGCCAACACCACGCCTGGTAATGAATGACGCACTCACTTTGCCTCAGAATAATTATCAAGAAAGGGGTGTAGAGCAGTGAATGGGTAAAACGGCCTTGCAATTTTATTCAAGTTAACGTTTTCATTCAATTCGAATGTCGCTGATTTTAATCTATTAGGTAGGAGCTTGGGAGGTTCCTGTCGCGTTGGTAACTAAGTGTGCTGTGTGTTAGCGTGTGTGTGATGTGCCTGTACAGCCTCTCTCTCCGTGTGTGTGTTCCCAGAACGGTGTGCTGTGTGTTAGCGTGTGTGTGATGTGTCTGTACAGCCTCTTTCTCCGTGTGTGTGTTCCCAGACCGGTGTGCTGTGTGTTAGCGTGTGTGGGATGTGACTGTACAGCCTCTTTCTCCGTGTGTGTGTTCCCAGACCGGTGTGCTGTGTGTTAGCGTGTGTGTGATGTGACTGTACAGCCTCTCTCCGTGTGTGTGTGTTTCCAG
>JACXGI010003658.1:50396-60712 GCA_016801175.1 Esox masquinongy
CCAGGCCCCCCCCCCCCCCCGCTCAGCCCTCGCCGTCCCCCCAGGTCCAACACAGTGCCGAGCCGGCGCACGCCAACCCACCACCCTGTCCTCCAGTGCTGACACATGACCCCCCCCCCCACTTCCCCACCGCCCCGCTCGGTCTTCACCTGTCGCACAGTGTCGGCGATGAGATGCTTTTGATCGGACACCTTCCCTCAACCTCTCGCTCCATCCCGGCTGGTGCCGGCAGCCTGCAGGTGAAGCGCACCCGGTGATCCATCATAAAGACGGGTAATAACTCGCCACTATCTCCGGGACTACAGCGGCCAGGGCGTTCACTGACTGAATATACCGTCGCCGGACACTACAGTGCACGTCGGCCTCTCTGCGGTAAGATGGAGCTCGGTGAAATGGAAGGGGCCGATGACACATCAGCGGGAACACAGCTGGAGGTGTACCTCGATCTACACAGACACACCCTGCATTGGCTCGCTTAGGTTAACAAGACAGTCGAAAGGGGCTTTGTCAGCGCAAGAAAACAAGGCTTTGATTGCCATTTACTACGAATGCATGCAATGATGCTCTCGCTACTGTAACTAGAGAAAAAGACGCCTCACGGATGTGTTACATTCAAACTGCTACAGAGAGGGGGGAAAAAAAAGGTTTCTTTCCTTTCTCAACACTTATTTCTCATCAACATTCGATTTTTCCCGGGTATTGTAAACCTCGGTCGATGCCAATATCACATTCAACCCAAACGGAGAGGATGACGCAAAGCTATTGATTTCCTCAATATTGACCTTGGGCTAGGAATAGCATTCAAAGGATTGGGGAACAATTACCATTGCATTACACTGTGAAGATGGGCCTTCTGCATCCACTAGAACCGATACTGTATGGAGAGTGACAGCTTCTCTCAACACCCTAATGCAAAACTGAGTGCTGTAGACACTCGTAGTCGTCATAACAACCCGAACAATCAATGTGGCTCTTAAGCGACCGCGCGTTAGAGTCCATCTGTGTGTGTCTGTCTGGGTGTGCGGTGTAAAGCCCGGTTTTCGGAGAGCAGAACCGGCACAGCCTCGGAGCACACAGAGCGGTTGTTGGAAAAGCTCCACGCAGACGGACAGATCCAAACCGCGATCCCCAAAGGGCTTCCCGCAGGGATGTCCGCCCCCGACAACACAAACAGCCGCGGCTCATCTCGTCTGCCTCGCCCCGGAGCCGCACCTCGCCAGAGGGCCCAGGTGACAAAGCACCCGCTACTGTGGCGACGCCACCCAACAGAACAGGGACGGACGGTTACGCCGTGGGGCAGAGTCTGCCGGAGCAGCAGAGGGGTAACCGCGGGTGGGGGTGGGGGCAGAAGGGGCAGTGTCATAAGGCTGGGCTGCTGCAGGCATCCCCCCTCTGTGAGAGTGCTGCCCCCTGGTGCCGAACAAACAGAAGTTCAGCCCGTGCCAACGGACTCGGGGCAGAAGTGGGTGTGCGGGCTGTTCTGTGGAGTGCTTGACAGGCAGCTCACAGGAGTCCCACGAAACGGATCCCGGAGGGTGTTTGCGGGGCTTACACAGATTGGAAAGAACATGAACAAACATGACATCTGCTTACCTGAGTTAGCAGGAACCCGAGAACAGCAAGGTGGCACAACATGGGAAAGGGGGAGAGAGAAAGAGAGATGAAAACTGTTAGCCATAGTCAAAGAACATGTCATGCACCTCCATTATGTGACAAAGGACTTTGTGCAGGTAAAGCAATGTACATACTGCTATCAATAGACAACGGAAGGCATGTCTTTATTGTCTGCTCCCATTGGGACGCAAAGCCATACCATAATAACATTCAAGACATTCAACAGGTGTGCATAAATCAAGGGAAACCTAATGTTTTCTCAACAAAAAAAAAGGCATATATCAATTTCCTCTTTCGTGTAAAGAGAGAGGTGTGTGAGAGAAGGCGCACCGATTTAATATGGTTACAGGACAGTTCCTTGGAAGAAATAAACCGTGTCGGATTACCATCATCCGGCAGTTAATCAGATGAGGTGAGAGCTACACCACAATACCAGCGGGACAATTCATCATGACATTGCAAAAAAAAAAAAAATACAAAGATAAGAATGATGAAAATAGTCAACTATCACGGCCAAACTTTTTCCACAGCTCTACCTCACCACTGCCAGTAGATTTGGTTAATAACCCATTTGGTTGCCCCGAGCCAACCAAACATTGTTATTTTGGATATCATCTCCGCGCTTTAGCTTTTCTGTCTAAATGATAAAGTACAGGCCAGGCTGGAAATCATCAGGGTAGATCCAGATAAACAGGAGGCAGCTGTGCTTTACATACTAATGGCCACATTTGAATGCGAAGAGGAATGCAGAAAATATGCTTGTGTTTTTTGGGGGGGGCTGGGGGGGGGGGGCTTGGAAAGACACACCACTTGAGCGCTAACACTTCGGGACGCGCTCAAAGCACCAGGCACATTCGATGTAAATAATGCTTTTTTTCGAGCTTGCCCGTCACTGCAAACAGTCATATTTCATAGGTGGGAAAATCATATTTCCAGGTGAAAATCATTAAAATTGCACTAAACAATCTGCGAGAAGGCCTTAATTAAATAAGGCCTTAATTAGGCCTAATTCAGCAATCATTCCATTTTTAAAACTTTGGATAGAGAAAGGATGAGTTTGTTTTTTTAAGTTTCGCACCCACGACAAGTTCTCTCACCTGCGACAAATTTCAACTGTTTGTTGGATGGGAGGAAGGGGTTAAGGGTCATGGGATGGGGTAAGACAATGGTCTCTCAGAACCTGACTGCCCGTCTCCCTGTCTTCCCGTCCTGTCTTCCCGTCCTGTCTTCCCGCCCTGTCTTCCCGTCCTGTCTTCCCGTCCTGTCTTCCCGTCCTGTCTTCCCGTCCTGTCTTCCCGTCCTGTCTTCCCGTCCTGTCTTCCCGTCCTGTCTTCCCGCCCTGTCTTCCCGTCCTGTCTTCCCGTCCTTGCCAACAGATCTTTCTGTGACTTATTGGAACAGTTTTGTTGGAATGTTTGCATTTGAAAGGCTGAATGGGTGACTAAAAAGAAAAACTTGGCAAAATGTGTGCAAACAGTGGTCCCTCCGCACCCTCCCCATAGAAGGAGATTAGTGTTGGCCTGGCATTGGGCAAAAATGAGTCACATGACCTTGAAGTAGTACCTTGTCACGTTACTAGGAAATCCTCATTGGAGCCAGACAAACGTGAGAGTTTAAGTGGTGAAGGAGCACAATCAGCTGTAATCTGGGGGGCAGTTACAAAGGGACAGTGACCGATGAGGAGGGTTGTGATGAAGATTGGGTCGCAACACTCAATTTCAGCTCCCTGTTCTTCAAGCCTTACAGACCACAAATTGCAAAGAAAGAGTTAACAGTGCATTGTCCGAAAACTCTGTGAAAAGGTATAGGCAACTGTTTTTGTAATGTTGGTAGTGCAGTAGTTGAACTATGCTCCTGGGGAAGGCCTGAGTGAGCTACAAGTCTTACCTGCCATTGCAGAAGTCCCCTAAGACCAAATAAAATGGGCATTCTTTAGACATTTATTAGTAGGAGCTAATTATTATGTTGCAATGTATTCATCTCATAGCACCTGACTGCTAAGAAACAATTACTTGGAGTTTAGCAGCTATATCCTGATTCGCCTAATATATAGGTGCAAATTTGATTCTGTTTATGAAGCTGGAAGGACCTACAGAACCAGAGATCCAATGTCACCGCTCACTCCCTTCCAATACACACTGTGAGACACTGTCTTTAGACCTTAGCAGACACAAGGATAATCCGTCGGGAAAGTGTCCCACGATACCTTGGAAGGTTACGTGTGACAGCTGAATTTCTCACCCACTTACACTATAAACAAATGTATCCCTTACGCAATCTGGTAACAAGTCTTGTTCATCCAAAAATCACAGTGAAAAACGCTCTGTAAGTAGTGTACTTTAAGTCTACTTTAAGTATAGTTAATTAGCAATAGTTATTTCGGCTTGCCTTTGTTTTCAAAGTTCTATTCATTGGGAGGTGAGGCATTTTGTCCTGCTAAGAATGTTTAATATAGGTCAGTTACGCAATGATAAATAGTAGTCATGTTTCAAAGCACTGTTCGCAGAACTAATATTCTCTTTAAAATGTTAAGTTCTGAAAGAAACATGTAACTGCTCCACAGAGGGTAAACTAGAGGGTGCTTTGAACAACTCGACATTAATTAACATTCTGTGCAATATTTTCCAGCGTAAACCAAGTGATGAGTCCCAAAAGCCAATGGGAACGTCAAGTGAAAATCACAGAGGCTTTCATTGATCGATAATATCATTATCAAATTAGACAAGCACACATCACGGTCGAACGTTAAATCGTTCCAAATCAACTTTCCGAGCAGTGCGGCACCAGCCGTCAACTGTCAGGAATCAAAATGGTACGTTGGCAAAGGGGTATTTCTTTCAGCTTTTAAATTAGGAATACTGCCAGAGTGAAGAAAACCTGATGGGATTCAGCTGCAGGGGAAAGGCAATGCCACTTAGAAGGCACTGCAGCACACCACAATGTCAGAAGAACACAACCAAAAAGTTATCTACTACCGTTCTATCAAAAAATGCTCCTTTATACCTATAGGGGGCTACCTTCCTGGCACCTGCCAGGGCTGTAATAACAGTGCTCCAAGGAAGTCAGCATAATACGCCAGTTGTGAATACCTTTCCGCTAGCCCATACAATGGGATCAATTATTAGTTCAGTAAGCTAAAGCTCCACTGACATTAGAAAAGGCTGGTGGAATGGCAACGGGACTTCATTCTAAACAGCCGAGTGCGGAAACAGTCCGGAAATTACTTCATGGTCAATATTAAATCACTCCCGAAGCTTGGTCTCTGGTTCCCCAAAACGCTAGTTCAAACTGCACTTGCGACGGGGACGGCGAGCACAATGACAAAATGAATGATCGGTGGAATGGACCGACTCGCATTCAGGGAAAAAGCCAATCCCATCACAGGCTCAGAGGCTGAATGGGTCCATTAAGAGTAATGAAGAGACCACCCAGACCACAGGAAAAGGGGGGGGGGGGGCTGTTGGCCGGAGATAAGACGGTCCACACAGAGAGAGAGAGAGGCATGGAAAGAGAGGGAGTGGGAAGGAGAGACGTGTGGAAAGAAGTGAGGACGAAGGGGGAACATGGGCGACGGAGAGAAGAGAATAGAGAGAGAAGAGGGAGCGACTTGGGACTAAGGGACAAAATAGGAAAGAAACTATTATTTGATCTACCTATGGACACAGAATTTATACTCCGCATGTCAGGCAGCTCTCTTTACATCATAATAGTTTGATGTAGAAAACGGAAAGACGGGAACCGCATTCCTCTCTCCCCATACTCTAATGACGGAGATGCTTTATGTCACAGAGCCTGTGAGTGAGGGACAGCTGTGCTCTACGCACGATGAAACAGACCAGCATTACACTTGGAGATCTTTGAATAGAAACACGGAGAGCATAGGCGGTCCGCATTAACAAGCAACGCACATCGGAAAAGTCTTAGAAGTGACGAGGGCAGAAGGTGTGAGGCAGTCAAGACTGTTATCAGCATGCCAACTCGGAAATGGCTGCCTTCACATTAGTCCGGCCTCCCACAGTGAATACAGATGTAGGAGCCCTGCAGGCGGAACGGGAAAGTGAACGAGGGCAGGTCCAGCTGAAGTCCATTTAGTTGCATATCCTATCCTTCCTCCCCTTCTGCTGCTGGTTTGTTTTTCCTCAGAGGGTGGCACTTCTTTCAGACATCGACAGACATTTAAAAACCACAGCAACAAGCAGATGATGGGTCCCCTGGCTTCCTGCTCATCAATCTCCTGGCCTGCGGGGGATTGGCCAGGATCTATACTCTGTCCGGATGACAGGCCTTCCCCTAAACCATTCCGACTGGAGATGGTCCCAGTGGGAATGCTATTGACTAAAGGCGGGAATAACAATTATTCCTAAATGGAAGAAAGGTGTTTGTGGGGTTTGTGCGGAGGGTGAATAAGTGGATGTCATGCTCAACTGAATTTTATGCGGGAATGGACCTAAGGCAAGGTCACTGATGTCAACTAGTTCCTGAGGTGGATAGCCTGTAGAAGGCGTGTTTCGGCTGCAGGTTGGATCTTGACAATGCTACCTTTGCTGTGCGCGGTCTTCCATTGCCGGTGCGAAGGTCTGCTACAGTACAGAGCATTGTTGTATCACAGCACACAAAACCTGAAGCCAGGAACTGACAGGCAGGACCCTATTAATAGCCGGCTGAGTCACCAGAGCTACATTAGTGTGAGGCTGGCGAGGCGCTTTTACATAGAAAACGCATCCATCTCCTCCCTGTGCCTGGCTGCCTTGATGTTATGTATAATTAAATACAGCGAAAGCCAGGAGGGGGCACAGGAAAACTGTCCTTAATTGGACAGGGAGTTTGAGTAACAAGTTTTGAGATGATTAAAAAAAACGAGTTGCTGGAAGCCGGAAGGAAGGCCCGGACAAGTAGGCGGGTAACAATGGAGTCGGACAAAGTTCAGTGCGCTAGCGAAACGCGGGGGGCGGCTGAATGGATGAGCATTATGGTCTTCTAAACTTAAACGATGTGTTACGCCTTTACAGCGGGCCAAAGGAGAGGGTCCCACTCTCACTCAGAAGGGTAGGTGAACAGGCTTAGGCTCGGCGGACATTTTTTAAACAGTGCTGGGTTTATAAATAGGGGGAAAGTTGAAGCCTGGAGTGCTAGCGTTCCACCTCCCACGTTATACACGCTCCTAATCAATGTGAGAGGAGACATCAGGTTTCCCCATGTCCTCTAAACACGGCCGGCTAACGAGAGCGTGCTAGCGTTAGGCCGCTATCTACGGCAGCCGCTAAACTGTCTAAAGTGGGCAACACACCTCTTTGTTAAGTCACTCTTACCTTAGTACAACGCACAGCACGTTCACGTTAATCAAAGGGAAGCGAGTAGCCTTATTCAGAATGAGGACGTGGCACAAGTAGTCCAGGGTGCCGATGAACTGGCAAAATCTGAACACACACACACACACCTTTTTGTTTTAAAGTGGACTCATCCGGCAATGTTAGCTGTAAGGCTAAAAGAAGAGTTGCTTCATATGCATGTGAGAGACCTGTACGAGTGAGGCAAGTTTCAAGGAGCCTCTTATTCTTCTAAAGTGCCAACAAGAAAAGAGCAGTAAATGGCACTGTGATGTGTTACTTGTGTGGGCTGGGCGCTGTTCGACCAAACTCAGTAAGCCCGGGCTTACAGGATCAAATAAATATTGGAATTTAAATGTCCATTTTTTAAACTGTAAACATTGCTTTGGTACAGTAAGGTCACCCAATCAAAACTGGCTCTGAATTGCTCATGTATGCATCAGAGAACTCACAGCACTAGGTGTGAAAGTCCCGTGTTCATCCACTCCCTGTAGCAGAGCCAAGATGGCGGATCAGTTGGCATCAGATTATGCCTGTGCTGCAGACACCGCGAGCGGTCCAGCTGTTCATCTCGGACGCCAGACACTGACTAAGGTTTCAAGGGCGGGGCAAGGACAACGTCCTGGGCTATAAGTCAGCAATAATGGCAGTCACCAGTACTTCGGTGGGTGCCACTGAAAGCAGGGCATTTGATGTTGGTTTCATGGCATAAAAAAAAAAGTTAAACTGTATTCTGTATATTAGCCCAATGAGCGTCCCTGACAAACTTGTTCAGTGGCACTGAAACTCGGTAGCCTTTTGCACATTTGATACCGGAGATACTTTAGAAATCAGAGTACGAATCTCTGCCCCTTCAGAGGCCATGGCATGGATGGATGGGGCTACCAGATGCCAGGCATAAGCAAACAGATGGACCGGCTGGTGGTGTTGTTCCAACGCAATCCACTGAAAGTTCACTCCAACAGGCCCTCCATGCACACACTCCCTTCACGGCGCCTGGTGAACAGGCAAGAAACAGAGAGAGGCTCTCCAACTCTGGTAGTTTCTTGAACAAAACCACCCAGAGGCACTGTTTATGTTTGGTCTTCCATACAATACACTGGAGTTTCGGCACGTCTCTAGTACCAACAGAGTGAGGAATAATGCCTCTCTTTCCTCTTTATATTCTGTTGGCAGGGTTTCCGCTCATCTGCTGTAGTGTGCCCCTCTCTGTGAAAGGCTATCTTCAATATTGCCAGGGCTGAGCCTGGTTGCACTCTGCGGTGGGTTTAGTGCGAGTGGCGGGGAGATGGTCAGGGCCAGGTTAAGTCGAGGCAACGTTGCCCAACAGCTTATAACTCACAGGACCTCACATCCGTTATAGCGCCCGGTATCCAAAGACCTCCACGGACAAAGGTCCATCACTCGCGGTCTGTCTCCGTCGCTTTCCTTTCTACCCACCCTCTCTGTCTATCGGTCGCCCTTTGCAAGCCCGGCACCCTCAGGGCAGGGGGCCCCAGCGTAGAGCAGCGCCGGGGAGACCACACACGGTGAAGGAGGAGCGGAGGGGGCGACGGGGTAATGCACAGATTAAACAAACCATGCGGACAGACGCATCAATTACCGCCACCGCCGGCCAGCTATCTGTTCACCCACCGCTGCTGATGACCCAATTACCAGCCAGTTAGGTGCACAGGACAGAGAAAGGGAGCCTATCAGGAAGGCAAGCGGGTGGGTTTAGAACAGGAGTAGCAACAGTTTCTTCTGAGGTTGGGAAAGGAGACTAGGCGGCGTTTAACCGGCTCACATTTCCAGCCGTGGGATCTCAGCCCAGAAGCAATGTGTGTGGAGACTAGGAGAGCTAGGGGGGCTGGGTTTGACAGGTGTAATTCATTATGCCAATGAGAAAAATCAATAGTGGGGAAGAAAATCTTTTGGCGGCAGCCACGCGGCTATCAAAGCCACAGACAACGGATCAATAGTGAAGACTGATTCTCTTTACACACACACCTGTCAGAGCAGCTCAGTCCCCGCATGGCCTTGGATACAAATGCTTACAAATACTCAATCACAAGTCATGTACAAAGGGATTATATTTTGTTCACAAAGAAAGAATTTAGTCACAAAGCAGCAAGTACAAAAAATAAAAATAAAAATAAAAAAAAAACCCGGCTACAACTATTCCTGAGGTAAACAAATGTATTCTAACAGTGCCGTCTTGCTTAGCCTCAGGCTTGCCTCGTTAGCTGTGAGACCACAGTAATGATGACTTCTCAGTTCGGTCTGTGTCAGTGTGTGAACAGCCAAAACCACGAGGAGCCCCTGAGAACGGAACTGAGGGAAGAAGAGCGATGCGTCTGTGGTCCTGACACCGTCGCGTCTTCAGTTTCATGCCGGCTGGCGGGAGCGTGCCGGTGACCAGACCCTGTGACACATTCCTGAGGGGAAGTCGAAGCCTTCCCGTCCTTTCGTATCCCCTCTCGCAACCCCGACAGCGGTGCAGTGCGGGAAATGTCAATGCCTCCGGGCCGCCTCAGACGTCCGGGCTCTGGCTCAGCTACAGCCTGTGGCCGGTCCCTGTGCACTGTAGCGTGCTGAGGGTGCCCTTGGCCGCGGTCGCACTGCACCATTTACAACACTGTATCACTGCCACGGTGCAGACCCGGTGGCTGAGTTAACAAAGGCACTTCTGATATACTTTTGACCAATCACATCTGACCTTTACACGTCAGGGAAAACACCAATAACTGAGGAAAGAATAAATACACCGTGCTACCTTTGTGACATCAGCTGAGTCCATCTGTGAGGCGACGCTCACAGGACGTGCCGGAAGTACAAACAACAGATCTTGCAATGACTCTGCAAAATAATGTCTGGCTACTCTGAAAGTCTGTTTTCTCGGATAATCCGGTTAACTCAACAATGTTTGTTCACTACGATTTGTTTCGAGGTTAAAAAAACAAAACAGAAACAATATTGGTCTAATTAGATTAGGGGAAAGCCAAACAAAATGAGGTCAATAAAGCGCGGATATGAAAACCGATAAGAGCGATACAAACCAGAAACACGAAAACCGCTCCTCTGCACTGGCTGCTACCGCTCTGCCTCTTCATGTTCACCGCGGGGGGGGGGACAGAACAGCTTGGCCGGGCCGGGCCGAACGGCTGGCTGGCTCTCATTCTGTGTGTGCTGGAATGGGTCTGCTGCTCAGAATAGCATGGGCCAGATGCCTTCGTCCCATCCACCCCCCCCAACCCTTCAGCGTTATTTGGAGCCCAAGGGCAATGGAATCCCTGCACCTCCCAAAGGAGCGGCGGAGCAGGGCTCTAGTCCTTGCCTCCGGATAGAGAGTGTGAGGGGTGGGGGGGGGGGGGGTGTTGATTGGGGCCGGACGCC